>JARJLF010000278.1:0-250880 GCA_029378395.1 Mycena leptocephala | reverse complement strand
CTCATTTCTAGCAAGGTGCGGTCCCTTTTTTAAGAAGAATAATTCGTTAGAAAATCACAGCGACAGAGACAAGGAGGTGGTATGTACTGACCGCCCAATCATACCCGAAGTCGATGCCAAACCGCACACGAGACTCGGTCTCACCAAGATGAGCGAAATTGCCGTTACGGTACAAGCGGCGTAGGTCCGTGTCCGCTTTCTTGACCATGGACATCCACCATGCATAGACATCTTGGGGCGCGCAGCAACTACTGCCATCACATATTCGTGGCAGTCAACCAACGGAAGAGGATGCCTGCGATGTTTTTAGTCAATATGCGACTCAATATCACCGGTACGAAACATTACCCATCAATCAATTTGTGGACGCGGTAGCTGGACCGAACGAGCGAGCCCAGCTGGTAAACACCATGGTTGGAAGAATCTCCAGGACGTCCTTGGCGGTTGCGCCGCGAACGACGCGGCAGCCTCTCCACTTGCTTCCGTGCAGCAGCAGCCGCTTTGGCGGCCAATTTTTTCCTCGCGACACTTCGGGTGCTGACTGTAGCTTTGGTACGAGCGGCTTTGATGCGGGATTCCAGAAGCTCGGCCTCTTGTTTGGCCTGCGCAGCCTCCTGGTCAGCACGCGCGCAGTCTGCGAGAACGCTCAATGGTCTTCCTCGAATAAGTAATACTGACGCGACGCGGGGTGAAGAGGAAGTCAGAAACCGTGGGGCTGGGGGGCGCAGTCGACAATGGGGTCGTGTCACGAGTGAGGGACGCCGGAGTCAACGGGCTGGTGTCGCAACGCAGATCAGTCGGAGTAAAAGGACTGCTGAGTCGTTCGGCGGGACTGGAAGGCTCCTCGCTCTCGAGATCGGAAAACTCGGAGTGTGGCAGCGCTGGACCCCGAGCTCGCCTTCTTCATCGGAGGAAATTTCTTCCTCCGAGGAATCATCAGGCAATTGATGCACCACGTCCATGCAGCAATCCTGGGGTGGTACCTGGCTGGAGGCGTAAGTATGCTGAGTTGGCACTAGAATTGTGGACACTAACTTCACCGTAAACTGCGTCAGCGTCTTCACGACCCATGGTGAGCAAATTTTGATGGGAAAGAGAGTCGGCAAAAGCATAAGAGATGTCACTGCGGATGGGAGGACCAGGCGCCTCCCTCGTGAAGGTCACCCTGTTAGAAGAACGTCCGCGTCGTGGCTCCTGCACGATAGGCCACCAAGCGTCCATTGGGAATGAGGGGGTAAAATTTCGCGTCTGAACGAGGTGAGTCTTTGAGGATTTTGGAACGCCACTCATCCCTTTGGCTGGTGCCAACGCGTAAGCGAAGATCCCAAAAAATCGGAGATTTGCACCGACCCTGCAACAGACGTCGTCACAGAAACAACTGCGGCCGCCGGATCGCACAAGGCACCAACATCCACATAAGCGCAATAATTCTATGCATCAGCTCCCCACCCATGCGAACTTGCCAAGTTGCCATCTCGGAGAGCTCCGAGTGCCTCATGTTGCTAGTGTACGTGAGAATGGGATCGGTCATGCAATTATTTGCCAGAGTCCAATCGACACCGGCTCCTGGCTCCATCTCTCATCATTCCATGCAAAATTCTGAGGAATCCCCCTTCCACGCTCAAATGCTCGAACTCGGCGAAAAAGAACACAGCACACTTACCGTCAAAGACAAGGATCTCCCCGGGCTGGTTTCCACTGACGCCGACGACGATGATGTCCCCGACCTTATTCCCGCTGACGCCGAAGACGACAACAGGCCACTCATACATTTGAGTTAGCATTTCTTTGTTTGTCTTCTGGGTTTCTTACTGACAGTCAGTGCGCTGTAGATTTTTCCCGTCCATCGACCTCCGCATTGTGCGCCACAATTTATGCACCTGCATTTAATTACTGACCGCTCCGTTAGCCGTTTAGGGGGAAATTGGTGGTATACCACGTATATCTGCATAGACAGCCAATTTCGGATTACTGCGGACGACTGCGCCAAGATACGGCGTCTTCGTGAAGTCGAGGAAGAAGCGCTCTTTAACGAGGATTGCGCTCGGATTGCTGGCCTCGTACAGCTTCAACGCGGCGAATGGTGGGGGCTTCCTTACCATCGAGCCAATCTTGACCCGTCGCGGATGCCCCAACAAGTGTAAGTCTCGCAATTTCAGTCTGGACTTTTTGGGTATCAATTGACCTCGATGTCCTAGGCGCGCCAAATTGTAGGAAATTGGATTTCCCGTATTTACTA
Organism: Mycena leptocephala; assembly: GCA_029378395.1. Taxonomy (NCBI): domain Eukaryota; kingdom Fungi; phylum Basidiomycota; class Agaricomycetes; order Agaricales; family Mycenaceae; genus Mycena; species Mycena leptocephala. The sequence goes on along the minus strand of JARJLF010000278.1, from coordinate 248,641 downwards.
CCCAGACTCTTAGCACGGTTCCAATAAAATTTCATTAACTTTTTCACTATGTCTGTGAGATGTACAAAATTTGACCATGCATGTTCGCTCACGAGATGAGCACTGACAAACACTACCGCTGCCCTACACTACAATTGTCCTTTGAAATATTCTAGTCCGAAATCTAATTAATTACGACGCAGCTTGGGTGAGCGAGGTCGCTGTGAAGGATTTTCTATATGGAACTACATACTTGCTTTCACCAATGATCCCATTGAGACCGCTGCGCAGCTGATTGGCGGCCACAGAACTCCCGAATCTTCGGTGGTTTTTGGTCTTGTCTTTTTTGTTTCTTTCCCCAGGTGGCATGGCGCACGGGAGCGGCCGAAATGTGGAGTATCACGGTCTCCCCGAAACTCTTCAATTGATTGGCGGCAAAAGCGAGTTACTCGGGGTTCTTTGAATGCTTTCGCTTTTTTTTTTTTTTTTTTTTCCCTCATGTTTCTCCCTGGAGATTCCGGGCGCCATATCCAACCATCCGAGATGCCCTATCTGCCCAAGAGTCCTGAAATCCGGTTGATTGGCGTTTTGAATTTATTTCTTGGCCATGTGGTAGACCCTCGCTCGCGCTCAAGGGACAATATTTGGTGAATTTTGGGTTCTGTGGAAGTAAACTTTGCGTTGAACATTTGGTTCCATGGAAGTAATAATATTGATTTTTTTGCCATGAAATGCATAATGAAATTGGACTAACGTGGCTCATCCGCTGGGGACCAAAGAATTCAGATGCTTGATTCTTGCCACTTGATTCTGCTATCAGAAATAGACTGATATCAGAAGCACGTCGATCTTTGATCAACTTCAAGTAGGTTCGTTTGGGATGACATAAATGATGAAAGTTCGCATATGATGATGCACTTTGCGACGGCTGAACTATGAGGCAAAAAGTGCGGGAGATACTCAGAAAGCACAGATTGAAGTAAACTCGAACCTCAAATATCAGACTGAGAGAGAGTCGGAGCGAAGTCTGAAGGTCATTAGAAATTAGAGAGATTAGAGACAATGAGATTCAAGATTGGCGAGCGTGGTACGGCAATGATTGGCGGTCAAGTTTGCGTAAGTTCCTGTAAGTTCGTACATGAGTACGACAGTTCGTACATATGTCTCATCCGGTATAAGCCGGTATCAGGTTGACGGATTCTGTTAGTTCATCAAACAGCATGATGGTCAGTTCGTACATATCAAGGTTTGATTTGCGGGAGATACTCAGAAAGCATAGATTGAAGTAAACTCGAACCTCAAATATCAGACAGAGAGAGTCGGAGCGAAGTCTGAAGGTCATTAGAAATTAGAGAGATTAGAGACAATGAGATTCAAGATTGGCGAGCGTGGTACGGCAATGATTGGCGGTCAAGTTTGCGTAAGTTCCTGTAAGTTCGTACATGAGTACGACAGTTCGTACATATGTTCATCCGGTATAAGCCGGTATCAGGTTGACGGATTCTGTTAGTTCATCAAATAGCATGATGGTCAGTTCGTACATAGTCAAGGTTTGATTGGCGGGTACCATCTTCACAACGAACACCTCATTTGACCCTTATGTAGACCCGATGCCACGGGTCGCAACAAGCAGTCCCACGAACAAGGAGGAGCCACCTGTAGCTGTACTGTAGAGCCTTCGTACATGGCTCTAGCCATAACATATTTTAACTTTCTGCACGGCTCTAGCCAGGCCCCTGGCTGCGTGTATATAAGGGCTTCTCTGCGCCAATAATCTCGGCCGCTGGCCGGGCGGTGCCACACGATCATTCCCACAATGCCTCGTCAACGCAATTAAATTTATTTAACTATTTGTGACAATTGATCGTAACGCCTAACCTCCAAATGCCCAAAAAGGCAATTTCTGCTATTAAGACCCGAATTCCAATCCCACTCAGCCCGCCACCCTGCGCGCTCGGTACCCTCAAATGTCAATACCGCCAGTCGTACCTCCCACCCCTCGTCACCTCCGTCTGCGCCCGTGCTCGTGTAAGCGCCCATTTCCGAGGAGCCATTTTCCTCAGCATCCGCCTCTTCCTCGTGTCTCGCATCCGCCATCGATGCAAATGCAGCCATGCTCTCCATGAGCACGGCATCCTCTCGCACCGCTGTCCGTACCGCTGTCGCCGCCGAGGTGTCCCATGCCGTTTTGAATCGACGGGCGATCTCGCGATGGAGGGCTGCCTGACAACCAGCGTAGGCCTCTAATCCAGCCGCCAACTCTCTCGATACCCCGCCTGCCTCGTTGCGCGCCGCGTCTCCCACCACAACGAGCGCCAACGCAGAAAACGAAGGACGCGCTTCATTTCCTCGCGCAGAAGGTCTACTTCTTCCTCCCACCTCTCCTTGCGAGCCTTCGCCTTCGACCATTCCACTCGGACCGCTGTAATCCTCGCATCAGTCTTCGCGCCACTATTGCCCATTTTGACTCACATTCGTGAAGCTCTTCTTCGTCCTCCCCTGGCCCCCCCGCGGTCCAGATCCACGAGAACGTCTTCTTTTTTGAGGAAACCGTGGCCGTCTGCCGCCGAGCTCTTGACGACCCTATGCTGCTCCCGAGCTTCTTGCGCGCGCCTGCATCCACCTCGTGCTCCTCGTCAAGCTGGATGTCCGCCGGCTTCAGCTCGCGATACTGCTCGCAAGCGTCCGGGCCCCGTAATGCGAGTAACGCCCACGTGCCGCCCTGTACTTGGTAGCCTCCGCCTCCACCTGCTCGCCGATGCGCTCAATCAGAGTGTGCGCTCGCGTTGCGCGCGCTGCCCCGCCACATTTGTGTTGCGGTGGATGAGTAGATGTCTCTTCGCGTGCAGGTGACTGCGCAGGTGTACCAGGGCATCGCGAATCTGCCCCTCGCGAAGCCTGCCCTCCATCGCAGGCAAACCCTTGCGACAGCCACCCTCCCTGTCCGCCTCCCGAAGCCCTGATGGCAGATAGAGCTTCACATCCTCTGCCTTGGGAGGGGGAAGGTCAGGATCGCGGGCATCTTCCTCGTCCTGCAGTACGCGCACTGCGGTTGGTATATAAACAGCCTGCAGTTTTCGAAAGCGCGCCAGCTTCGAGAAGAAAGCCACGCGCATCTCCTGCACGTGTTCCTGCTGGTCGCCCGCGAGCAATGCGCGACCGCGGGCCTCGCGTCGGATGCGTCGCCTGATTATACCGATGTCAGCGTGGTGCGAAATCCTGTTACTGTGCCACGTACTGAGCTTGTTCGAGCTGTAAACCTGCCACCACGAACGAGGTTACACTCGATCCGTGGAGCTTGCCACCGCCGCCTGCAGCCTCCTCCGCCTCGTCTTTCGTCAGCGCGAGGCGTATCGCGGCCTCTGTAGGCCCCCCTACAGGAATCTCTTAGTGGTGTATAATCAAAGCGAAGGAATACACTTACCATCAAGACCTCCTGCTATCTCGTACGGATTTGGCTTGGTACGATCCTCTCGCCAGTCGTCGATCTTCTTCTGCCACTCCTTCTTGATCGCTGACCTAACCGTCGAGTCCACCTGCTTGAACGCAGCTATCTGCCGGTCGCGCTCGTCAATTGCTACTATCAACTTCCGAGGTAGCGTCGTCACTACCAGTCCATTAAATAACGGATTCGCTTCCCATAATTAAAACGCACCTTGGCTCATGTTCTTCTCATGGTTATGATGATCCACCTTATCTTCCAAAGCGTCATGTCGCGCCCCCAGCCCCATCTCCATTGTCGCCCACGATAGCGGATTCAGGACGGACCATGTTCTCTCTATTCCCTCGCCGTCCGTTCGCCCCACCCCGACCTGGTAACTGAGGGAATTCTCTGTCTGGCACGACGTCTCGTGAGCCACAGCGTGCCAGACAGGGAGCGCGAACAACAACACGATAATCGCGAGGTCCAACCGCAGCCGCTCTGGCATCGCCGCCATGCGCGTCCGCAAATTAACCTTCCATTGGCATGCTATGTCATAGGAGATGGCCAGGAACATCGCTGTGACTCCCAATATCGCCGATAGCAGGATATAATCCATGTTGGCGTATCTGAAAGAGAATCAGATTTCATCATTCAATGCTCAGTTGGCTGCCCGACTTACCGCTCTCCTTTCTGCAAGTCCCCCAAGCCCTGCGGCCGCACCAATTCATGTCGCGCACAAACCACCCCGCCAATGCCCGAGCAGCGCAGGCCAGCACTCGTGCGCGTATCCTTCTGTAATAAGGCTGCGAATGCAATGCAAGTGCTCACCTACGTTCCGTCAGAATCTGTTTGTGATCGACAGAGGTTCACTCACGTCTTTCTCTGCAACGTAATTCCTTAGGTGCTCCTTGTAAGGTGCGTCCTCGACCATGTATCCCCACCCCGATCCCAACGGCGGGTCGTCGTGCGCATTCGCCCGCAACCGGTTCTTCAACCGGAAGTTGGCGTCCATCGCTAGCAGTAACATGTACAGGAATCTGTTTTACACCGTTAATTTATTGCACTTGAAACGAGGCAAATGCACTCACCGAAACTCGGGTGCTACGTCCCGCCAGCCCTCGGGCAAATTTTTCCCGTCATGAGGACACGCCCAACACAGCACGGCGCATTCACCGTTCTGGGTACTGTGAAGATGCTGGGGGTCGTGAGCCCGGCCCGCACGCTGCATCCTCTTTAAGAAGGCGTATTGTCGCGTCATGCGACCAAAAGCCTTATACCGATCCTGGAAAGTGAGATTAGTCGGAAAGACTTTCCCCCAGAACAAAAACTTGACAAAAACTTACCGGTACGTCCTGTGTGTTACATGCGTCCGTATTCCTTTCCAGCGAACGCACGAAGTCGTGGACGTTTATGTTGCCCACGACGTTCAGAAGGCGGTAAAGCTCCAACGCAGCAAACGTTGCGCACGTTGCTGGATCTACCGTCGTGGCAGGATACCAGCCGTTGCGCAACAGCTGCTCCAAGTTGTTGGCGTGGTCCGACTGGTCACAGGCGCAGTACCGAATGCGCACTGTGTGGATCGCTTCAGTATCGATGATTACCATATCTCGAGTCCCAGTCGCTGGATGAGCACAACTCAGCCCTCCGTGTCCGAGCTGGTACACCAGCCCGAGCTTTGCAAGAGTCGTCGGCGTCCAGTAAGTTCCGTTCCACTCCTTTAAACAAACTCTTCTCAGCATAAATCAATCACAAATAAAGTGAAAAACTAACCTTGAGTCGATGAAGTGGGCTGTGCGTATGCCGAGCATGAACGCAACCCAAGCATTGCACGAACGTCCCACAGTCTGTGCAGCGGAAACGGCGCGATTCACGAGTGTAGCGAGTCTTGCAGCATGGACACGCCTTTTCATCAAGCGCATCTCCCAGCCCCTCCCGACGCAGCACTTCATCCAAAAACATTTGCATCAGCCGGCGCCAGGGTACCATTGGGTCGTCCTGCAGAGTACAGTCAGTCTCAAAGGCGGAGCGTCGATAGGCAAGCCACGTACGAGCTCTCGTAGCGGTGGCGTTTCTCCCCCGTCTCAGCTTGGAAATCTGTCCCGCCTTCCTCGGCGGCTCCATCGACCTCCCGGCCAATGGTATCCACTCCCCGTACATGTCTACGAGGTCGGTAGGCCGCACCTTGCGCCTTTTCAGGCCGACGTTAATGGCCGTCTTCAGGCCACGCAAACCGTCCTGCGACATATCAAAGCCCACGTCGCGTATCGTCTCAGCTGGACGCGTCTCGTATTCGAAGAATCCGTCGTCACTACGTTGCGACCGATTGGGAGCCCGCCGCGACGAAGTGTTTAACCAAGACATGGTGGTGGGCCAGTAGGATTATGAAACAGGAGAGAGACATCGGGCCGCAGAGATTTCATGACTGAAGCTCAGACAAAGCTCAGAGTAGGAACAGACGTTAGGAATGTTGGCAGAGATGGTGTCGGTGTGGCGGTGCAAATCCAATGTCATTTAGAACAAATAAGCGCAAAGTGCGCAATCGACAAATTTTCAAAAGCTAAGTATTTAACTAATTCAAAGGCAGAATGAGAGTCTTGCATTTTTTAACTACGACGTTCCCCAAGGAATCTTCGAATGCGTAAGCTTGGCGACGCTCGAAAAGGCGTGCTTCCCATTGCGGCACCTGCACTGCACAACGCGCAAGCCATGAAGGCCAGTGATCTGCAAAACGAATCAGCTATGAATGGACGACACAATGATACAACAAAACATACGTGAACGGTGTGTTCGGCGACCTCCTCATCCAAGGCGTCGCGACAGGGGCCCGGACCTATTTCGCGGCCTGGATTCTTGACTTCATGCACCCTATGCAATCAGTCAGACCACGCACGGCGCGAGACACGGAACCAGAATTGCTTACGCCGCCCATGCCCGCTCAATAAATGGTGTATTCTCTCTGTGTATCCATCTCAGCATTTAATGCGCAGCGATAGAATGAGTAACCTACCCAAACGACAACCCAGCCCCTTCGAGGAAGAACGAGGCAGGCATGAAGGTGTCGACAGGAGCGGTGTCGACAGACGCAGTCGTCCCCGCCCGGCGGTTACTGAACGGCCCGTCAGCACTTATCACACAAAAGAAAGCTTGGGGCTTACTTGTAGTCGAGGGCGCTCCACGCACGCTCTACACCCTCACCGTCAGTGGTGCCGCGGCGGGAACCATCGCCGTATTCGTTCCACGGGCTTTTCAAGGTCGGGATGTCCATGGCAGGTTTGGCGTCTCCGGTATTGCCAGCAACTGGGGCACTCGGCGCGCCCACGGTAGGCTCCGCTTCCGCGGTAAGGTCAGCGATCGGGGTGCTGGGCTCCGAAGGTGCGATCGGCTCGAGGGGGGGCATGTCGTCAGACTCTCCGGAGATCGAGTCACTGCAGAGAGTTAAGTATCCTGGTCGTACCATAATTAAATATACATACGTGTGCTCGGATACGTCCAAAGCCTGGATGTTCTTGAAATACTGACAACAAAGGTCGTAGGTCATTAAGGAAGGGGGCGCGTCGTGCCTGCTGGAGTACGGGCGTTTACGCCAGTCGTTGGTCATGTCACTATGGTAGCGGGTGCGGTATGCACGAAGCATGTTGTACTTCTCTTCCCTGTTAGCCGAAAACACATCAGCGAAAGTCAAAGCAAGTTAATATGAGAGGAACGTACTCGGGCAAACCATAAACAATGGTGGTGCTAGACACCCGTAGGATAAAGCGCGGACTTCGGGCTCTTCTTCGTCGTCCGTTATGATTTCAGTGGGGTCTGCGGCACTAGTGAAGAAAGGAGTCAGTAAATACGAGGACTGTAAGCTCTGTAACATACCAGACATCTCCTCTTGGGCGGTTGGGACTCTGGCGCCGCTGTCGGGGACTGGAAATAGGACGGCTGTCAGTGAATGCGATGCTGAAGAATGTATTCCCTTACCAGTAAGTTTGCCTTGGCTGGACATTCGTTGCGAATGTGGTGGTTAGGTTCCAGGAGGGATCGCACAGTCGGAGGGGTTTTTATACCGTGGAGGCTTTGTTTGGGGTTAATTTGTCGCTCTGTGCGAAGTAGAGTTCCACCGCTACGGCGCCCAATCGGTCCCGTTCCCAATTAGCCAGCGCAGATTTCAGGTATCCACCTGTTGGCTCGGCTATCTAACGCGGCTAGAGCCAGGGCGCCTGCAGCCAAACACTGAACGCAGATATCAGGTATCCACCTGTTGGCTCGGCTATCTAACGCGGCTGGAGCCAGGGCCGCCTGCAGCCAGACAAGATCAGCCACTTAACGCTGAGCGAGCGGAGATTCGCACTCACTCAATCCCCCCCTTCCATTTTTAAAAAGACAAAACTCACCTTGCCCGCTGCTCTCCCCCAAAGAAAATGAAGCGTCGTATCAATATCGGGACCCCTGGTTTCGTTCACGCTCCCCCCGCACTCCGCTCGTTTTACGCCCTGGCGACCCGGTGCCCAACTACATAATGGGTGGTCTCGACGGCGGACTGGAGCCACACATTAAGTTCGGCTTCCAACGCCGTCTCAAAAACGAACTCACCGCTCGAGATCCCACGCAGCCGTATCCCGGCGACCCACTCCCCGACGAGATCCCTCCGCCCGGCGCGCTGCCACCAGTTCGCAGAACACGCGGCGTTCGAACCCTAACCCACCGCCGCAAGGAGCAGCAGCAGGCCAGGCTGGCGGTGGAGCGTACAGCGCGTTTCCGTGCGATCCAATCCCAGGCCCTGCAGCGGTGTCTGGCCACCCTTTCCAGATCACCGTCGTCGCGCGCGGTCATCAAGGTTGCGCAAGGTGGAAAATTCGACACCGCGTTAATCGAGGACCGCGACTACGACCTGAAGGAGGTCACTGGCGCTGAGTCTTCTTTCAAATTTCGCTTAATTACGTGGGGCGGAGGGTGAGTACGACCACTGAAAGCCCACCTAACTTCTAACGCAAACGCGTATATAGAGCGCCACGAGCTGTGATTGCCAAAGACAATAGTCTGGTCTTGATGCTAGGCGGACGATCCAGAAACGGCGATTGGATGGGTGAAATTGTCAACCCGGCCACTCACGAGTGTGACATGGCTATCGCGCGCATCCGCCGTACCCCGAAGATATTGCAAATAACATCGCGCCCACTATTTCGGGAGGTGTCGGTACTACTTTCAACGAGGAACCAGTAAGTCTGGGCAAGTTCCAGCTCCGCCCAATTGCTGACGATATTCGAGGTCCCGTTCAACCCAGCCCAAGGGATCTTGATCAATACGCTCGTGTTCTTCCAGCTGTTCTCGACATTGGCGATGAAGCGGTTGGCCGGCTACGGGAATCGTAAGTGGCGATGATCTTGATGTTTTGGCGTGCTTATTGATAACGTCGAAGGCTTGCTGGAGGCCTTCTGCCCCAGCGCCTTCCGTACCCTCAAGACTCAGAAAGAGGCCTTTCTCCGCCACGACGAACAGTCTCTGTACCCACCGATTCCAGCATCTTTTCTGCTGCGACTTTTGAGCTGGGTGGGCCTCATCGTCAAACCTACGCTGGATTGCCCGATCGTCACCAGCCTGGCACTTGGAGCATTTTGACTTCCCTTGGAAATTATGCGCCGATGGTTGGAGGGCACATCATTCTCTGGGATCTCGGTCTCGTCGTGTCTTTTCCGGCCGGATCCTCCATCCTCATCCCACCAGTGTCCTTAGATATTCATTCGTCCGCGTCCGACCTGGCGAGCGTCGTTATTCGCTGATTCAATGGGCGGGCGCCGGGATCTTTCGCTGGTTCCTCAATGGACGTCACGGATATCGAATTTGCCACCAACGCCACGCGGGAAGAACACGAGGCGCGCGAATCGCGCCGCCTTGCAGCGCACGCTGCCGCGCTCGAGGACTTCCCCATCGAAGAGGAACTCTCGGAGGACGCGATGATTCTCCCCTTCTTTGGGACGAACGCCGCCGTGGTGGTTTGAAACGTAGACAGTCATTGCGCTCCAATTGCGCCCCTCAATTTCTTTACGCTCCCTTTTTGTTCGTGCACACAACCCCAACTCCCCCAAAAACTAGGTCCAGTACTCCTACTCTCGCGTATCTTTGTCTTCTTTTTTCTGTTCAAATTATATTGCGTTCTTGGTCTCCTCAAATAAAGTGCATTCTTCTATACTTGAGGGAATACACGATAAACTAGAACCAATACCGGCGACCGTCTCTGAAATATGGCTGCTGACCGGGTTCCGGGATGTAGTCTGGGTGCCCAGTACGATTTCGCAGAGGTGTCTCGTCCTCGTTATCCCCGTCCCATGCAACCTCTTCATCAGACTCGCCCCGGGATTCGGAGTCGCTGGCGGCGATGTCCGCGAGGCATCTGGGAGCCTTGGATTGGCAATGCTTTGGAGCTCTCGGCGTCGGGGTCGGTGGGGTTTGTGACCTGCAATATGAGCCGGATGCCCGTGGGGGGGGCTGCGGAAGCGACGGGGTTCATTGGCTTGACGGGTGCAACATGCACTGTGGGAAGAGGTGTCGACTTTTGGCCGAGTTCTGTGGAGGTGCGGCTTTTTTTCTGTGAATCCATACTGTTCTTCTTCGCCGGGCTGACTTTGACCTTAGGTCGAGACACAGGCCGATTGCGGCTGCACCAAAACAATTTAAGCCTCTCGACACCGTGTATATAAAAATCAGACGCACTCCAAGTATTTTTGACGGTATTGACGGGCCTTCGCCTGGTGTTCCGCTTGGACAGCGGCGGGCGCGCTTCGCAGTTCTTCCCGGCGTCTGAACAGCCTCAGCTTGCTGTAATTGAGTATAGAAAAGAAAAGGTACGCACTTCTGCATTCGGAGACGTGCTTTTTCATTTATCGCCTCCCGATTACTAAGGGAAATGAATTCAGCGGTGCCAAAGATCAAGTGGAGGGGGGTGGTACGTACCGACGCCGATATAGCCAAGCCACCTCTGCGCGTCGCTCAAGGGTTTGTCCTGCGTGCGTTTGGACTTGACCTTGGGCATCAGTTGACGACGTGGCGTTGGGCGGAGAGAGTGGCAGTGCAAATTGGCAGGATCTCTGAGAGTTCGTCATCCAGAACACGGGCTTGTGAGTTCGTCACTGAAGGAGTTCGTCGTAACCTTTTGTTCAACTTGAATTACAATGCGTCAAGCGGAGAGTAGAATTCGAGGTTCAAGAAGATGGAAGAAGGTGGAATATTTGAAAACGTGTGTGAGTGTGAGTTTTGAGCAAAATGAAGTAAAACTAAGTAAAGCTACAACTCATTAAGTCGATTCCAAACTGAAAACCTTGTGAGCATTTTGGAGTTCGTCATCTTATACTCTGTTTGGGCTGTATAAAATCGTAGGCTGTGAATTTCTTTTTAGTTGGGGAACTCACAGGTTTACCCTATCTGAATATAATTTATTTGAGTCGAAACGAAAATTTGGTCGTCATCAAAACGTCGTCGACGTTGTGTGTGACGAGTGTGACTCCCGTGACAGGGACGACGAACTCCTCTGTTACGGGGTATTTTTCTTTTGTTTTCGTAAAGGTGAGGCGCTCATGGTAGTTCAACACAAAAAAAGTTGGCAATAACATTTGAATTGTTAAACTAAGAACAAGTACTCGACGCGACAAAAAGATTCCTAAACTAATTACACGCGAGGTGTGCGGCGGAGAGTCCGGACCCAACCTTGGGCCAAAGCCTGACGATAAGCGCTCTCGGCTTCCTCCTGGTTGGTGAAAGAACTGAAAAGATTTCCCTTGACTCCCGAAATATTCAGGCTGCATTCGAGGGTTGAACGGTACACGCCTGGCGCGATACCACGGCACACCACATACCAGACGTCGCGAGAAGAACCGGAATTGAGAGGATTGTCCTCGTAAGAGAAGGGAAGGGAAGGGGTGCGTTATTGGGGGTCGGAGGCACGGAATGGCAGTCCACCCTTGCTGCGCGCATATTCTAGGGCGGCGGTCGCAGATCCAATGAGATATACCCGGCATGAATCGCAAGGCCATGGCCGGTGATACTGCGCTGGACGTCTGCCCATAACTCAAACACGCCGACTTCCCCACCATAAAACACGGCATACGCAACGGCCTTCGGCTTGCGAATGTGGGAGGCTGTCCCAACAGCATGAGCGGATGCACCGCGAACTCCTTGGGTAAGCGCGCCAGCCTCGAGCCAGGTCACACGCGACCGGTTTTGGTGGGTGAGTCGACGAGATAACCCGCTGCAGAACCGCGGTTTTGATGAGGAGTGGAGGGTGTAGACACAGAAGTACGCTGTCGCACAGGGGTCGCGGGTGGCTCTGGGGAAGAAGGGGGTGGGGTAGCTGGGTCTGCAGTCACACGTTAAGAGACAATTGCTTATAAAAAATAAAGGTGACGCTACCAGGGATGTTGATACCGACAAAATCGCGGAGAAGATCGTCCATTGCATCCTCCTCGTAGTCGTACTGGGGGGGGGACTCGCGAGAGATGCGGTGGGAGGCGCGCAGCAGCTTCGCAAAAACGGGGGGGGAGCTGGGCGCGCGAGCGGCTCCAGGCCAATACGGCGAACGACTTCCTCCAGCTCCGACATGCTGAGATGGGCGGTCAGGAGATCCAACTCCTCAGTGGAGAGACGTTCAGGGTGGTTGCTGGGAGCCATGATATCGGCGACCTCCGCGGCAGTGAGCAGATCGTTGGGAGCCATGAGCAATAGGAGTGAGCGGTCAGACTTCAGGACTTGGGAAAGAATATAGGGAACTAGGATGGCCCTGACGAATCTTGGACGAATCGGAAGTTGTCGCCGGAGTGTCTCTGTCTCACGCAACGTAACCACCTGGCCTAAAAGAAAAAGATGCGAGATAAGAGATGATGGTAACATACGCGGACTTGTCATTTTCATTTCCGGGATTTGAAGTCAACGAAAACCGGATTCGATAGGGTGCGAGCCTGAGCATCTAACAGGCTGTGGGATCCATCTCACTAAGGACTGGGGAAAGATAGAAAGGCGTAGAAGAGCGGAGGCCAGAGCTAATCGTGAAGAGTTAATGAGCATGATATTCTCACGAACAGACACTGCATGCGGAGACTTGACAGAGAAGTTGGCGGGAACTGGCTGCAGCCGACCCTGGCTACAGCCGATCCTGGCTACAGCTGCACTGGCTACCTGGAGGTACACCGTTAATTGTGTCCTAGCCCCGAAGGCAAATAAATTACCCAGTGTTCGTCGTTGGGTAGCAGCCGTTGCCGTCGGGTAACCGTGTACTTGCTGAATTGCCGCCCGGCTACGCCGACACAGAAGGGAAAGGAAAACCGAATAAACGAATGAAAGAATCCGTGCGCAGAGCGCAGCACAAGTTTTGCGGTTCTCCTATTTTTTCTGCTGGCACCGACGTCTTGGTTTTTATTATTATTAAAAAGAACTTTGTAACACGGAAAACCATTAGAATGGAGCGGCGGGGAACGGTGGCCAGACCGAGCGTCAAGCGGTACTCACGATTGACGTGTGGGAGAAAAGCATCAGGCTGCAACCAGGTCTGGCTACAGCCGACCTGAACGAGGCTGATTCCTGCTGATAGAGATCCCTTCGGACACAGATGATAGTGGTTCGTGTCCCCAACGTGTCCCGGCTAGCAGGAAGAAGAAGAAAAAAAAAGAGAACGTTCTCCGAGTCAGCTGGCGCAGCCTAGCTACAGCCGGACTGCCTGTGCCGATTCGATTGAAGCGCAAAGATCCCGCCGTCCTGCGTAGGACAAAAGAAAAGTTCCTGAGTCAGCGAGCACAGCCGCCATCACGGCTCCTGTCATCGCCCTTGGAGAGAGGATTAAAGATTTATTGCTTACACCGCAGACAAATATTGGAAGGAAAACAATGAATACAGTGATATTGTTGGCGCGGAGACAGTATTTAATCTACGTGAATTTTCTACACAACTGAAACGCCACCCCAAGTGAGAGCCTTATTGAAGGCGTCGAGCGCCAACTGCTGGGTAGTATACGATTTGCGCGCGCTGGCGCCCATGCCGGTAATGGCGGCGTCGGAGAGGGCACTGGAAAGAAAGTGAAGTGTAATTAAAGTAATGTGAGCCCGAAGACCAAAAAAAAGAGGGGTAAGCACGCACTACTGGTCAACAATGCCGACGAAACGGCCGCGTGTGATCGCGTACCATTCGGGGGCGGGAGTATCCTCGGGGACTGCGGCGAGAGGCTGAGACGGGGCAATACTGAAGACTTCGTTGGCGAGGAATGGACCATCCTCGCCGCGGAGGAGAGCCACGAGCGGGCAGGAAGGCCCGCCCCGGAGGGGTACGAGCGGCCGCGGGAGGGTCGGCGTCCTTCTTCACCTTGGTGTCGGCGGGAGGCGCAGGAGCGGGCATGGGGCCGTCACCATGGTGGAGGGCATCTGGAAACCCGGGACCAAAACCATGAACGGCATGGCCATATAGACTGCAAAAAGCGGTGAGTATCGGAAGGGAAGGAATTTAAATTGGGAAAGGCTTACTGGGAGTCGCGGAGGCAGCGACGAGTGCCGTCGAGGCGGGAGCAGGTTGGACGCGAGATTGGTTGGTCATGGTAAGAAACAACTTGGAGAAAAAGATGGGAGAAACGTTTTGTACTACAGTACCAATTTGTACTGTAGCTAAGCGAAGGGCCAGATGGACCAGATCCGATGACCGATCTGGCCAAGTCACATTTGGGAGGATTCGCCGTACGGCGTAGTTTGTGATATTGTTGATAAGTTGATCCTGTTCTCTCGAGACTCCACTGCCTGCCTGCGAAACGGTCGCCATTTCAACAATAAAAAGAAGAACCTAAAACAATAGCTCTCTGCGTCTGTTCTGGAATATACCTCGACTTGCTGGGCCGTTCTTTTATCCCGACAAACAAGTAGATCTGAACGCTGAACGCGACGTTTGGCGGCTGCGTGAATACCGATCCGTTCAGAAGAGACGACCATACGTAGGAATACAATAGCAATTGGTGAGAGGTCGTATTTTTGAGAGCACTAGTCAAGAACTAACAGTTGAGGCGGTTACTTTGGTGATTGACAGAGCATGGCGGCAACTCGAAAACGCATACGGACATGGAAGCGTGTGGCGAAAAAAGATCGGCGTAGCCTGAAGATGTGGGCGGACGGGGCACGCGAATCAGTCCTCAAACCACACATAGAGCCCTATACCGACGCGTTGGAACGCGGCTGGCGCGCAGAACGCGATTACTTATGGGAAGTCTGCAACGAGTTTCACGCTCGCATACCATGGCGGCTGGGCGACCACGAGGAGCCTGAGTTGCCATTGGTGGAGTACAACAAGTTCGCGAAAATAGTGGAGGAGGACCTAGACGAAGAAGAAGCGACGATGAAGCGACAGCACATTGAGACCATGAATGCAGTTAGTATTTGTTGTCAACAACGTGATGCCGGCCCGGAACTGACCCTCTTTCTTTCCACCACAATCAACAGCGTATCGCGCGCTGGCTGAAGTACCGCACAAGACGACTTGCGAAGCCTCTCAGGAGAGATCGAATGAACGACCCATGGGCCATTCTCCTCGCCAAACTCGCTGGGATTAACTCTCCTCCCAAGGCGCGTCAGGCTTTCCAACAATACATGCACGAGTCGTACGAAACCGAGATCGCTCCTGCGGTGAAGGCCCGTTGGCAAGCATCATTTTTGGAAGAGGACGAGACTACTCTAAAGCTGAAAAAAGGGCCGGATGCCCCATTCCGCGCGAAAGTAGCTCGCGAACTATTTGCTGAGCTTTCTGAAGACGAGCAAGAGGGCCTTCGGCGTCGCGCCAAGGAGGATGCACAGAAGGCTCGAAATGAGTACATGAAAGCTATGAAAGACGGGCCCTCCAAGACGCCAGAGGCTCGTCAAAAGTAAGTATTTCATTCTAACGATGTACTACATGGTGAACTATGACTTATAAGTTGCAGATGTATCGATAATCTTGGCCAATTCGTGTCGACGTTCCTGCGCGGTATCACCGAGTATACGGGGCTGCATTCCTGCGCCGTTTTTGGTGGGCCCATCCCTCAATTTGGAGGCGAGCTCCGCACAATACAGTAAGTGCTGCATAAATACGCCGTTTCGTATTGAAGGCTAATTGACGGTACAATAGCGTTGCGTGGGGTCAGAATCATGGAACACCAGCTGCCAACTTCCCGCAATGGTCGAGGCCACGGTTTGGTCGAGACGTTCTCGACTTTATGAAGGAGTACCTACGCACGGCATTCAGTAAGTTCACAGCGGATACGCTTGAGGTTGCGGGTCACTAACACGGTTCATCACCAGCGCCTGTGGAATGTAATGAGGCCGCTTTGGTGACTGACGACCTGGGCGACACTCTGGCTGGTGCCAAGTACACAGTGTCATCGGATTTGGGCTTCGGGTCCGACGACGACGAGTCAGACTCAGAAGGGGAGCCATCTGACTCGGATTCGGCTGGTGAAACCTCGGACTCTGATGTTGATAGCGACGTCGCTGAGTTGGATGTCAAGGGGAAGGGGAAGCGGAGATCAAAAGCGAAGGAAGGGAAGAAGGAGAGGAAGAAGGAGAAGAAAAAGGAGAAGAAGAGAAAGGAGAAGGAGGAGAAAGAGAAGAAGGACGCGACGAAAATGTCGGCGAAGAGGAAGCGAGGGGAGGAGGATGGCGGAGGCGCTGGGGGGAAGAAACGAGCACGAGAGGGCGGACATTCTGATCCAGCTCCGCCGCCGCCGCCCGTGCCTATCCAACCGCCTGGGCTGACTTTCGAGCAACAACGCGCCGCGAACATTGCGATCAATAAGGCGAAGCTTGCGGAGGTGGAAAAGGCATGGCGCGAGAAGCACCCCGAGACGGCGGCCGCCGAAGATGCTATGAAGGCGAAGGCCGCCGCACGCGCTAAGCCCAAGGAACAAACGGAGCCGCTGCGGCGTTCGGGGAGACTGAGCGAGAAGGAGACAGGGGAGGACTCGTCCCTGGGTACGTGATCTCTCATTAAAAAAGGATGCAAGACTGAAGAGAATGTCAGATGATGTGGAAATGCCCGATGCCAGACCCTTCTCGTCCACGGATGTCGCCCTTCCCCCACAACCACGTCCACTCGCAGCGGCTGACAGCGCGGCCGTGCTACTGCCACCGACGGGCTCCCACAACAACGGTGCAGCCCCCCCGTTGCCGCCACCACCAGGAGGCTCGCGCGGGGAGGGTGCTTCTTCGCCGCCGGTCAACTTTTCAAACCCGCCGACTAACTCGTCGAGCTCGACGGACAACCCGACATCACCAGGCAGGGAGGGTCCTTCTCCGCAGCGGACCGACTCGTCCAGCTCGCCGGATAACTCGTCGAACTCGCCCGAAATACTGATCGACAATTTACCGCCGCCCCCCGATATGCCGCTGATATCCTTGAGCGCGGGTTGGCAGCGGGCATCTCCTGCACGTAGTGGGAGCTCCAGGCTCCCTTCTCCCTCCGATGGTATGAGCTCGAGGAACGCGTCCCCCTTTGCATTGCGGTCAGTGACGGGTAGCCCGTCACCGCCACCGTCGACTTCACCCGCCTCACCCGCAGATACGCCACCCTCACCACCGCAGATGCCGTCGGTTCCCGCCTGCCCTGAGGGAGCTGCGAAGTGGTTCAAGTCAGCGTACGAGCAAATAACTGCCCAGGACCTCGGCGGGAGCTTTAACACCCTGTTGAGCGTGTTCCTGGAACTGGAACGGAGTTACAAGTGGGACCAGCATGGGGGGAAACTGTTGGTCGGGAATCGGCCGGCTGCAGTGGGAGATTGGATCGCGGCGGGGCGGGGCGGGCGGGGACAGGGAGGAGCGATGGGGAATGGTCGGGGTCCAGCGATCGGGGACTTGAAACGGTTTGGAGAGTCATGGTGGAAATGGTGGGAGGAGCTGCAGCCGAGTTGGCGCGTGCAAGATGGGGACGCAGGAAAATTCAAACGGCGTGCATACCCTGTGGCACTCGTTTCCAATTGGAAGACGCTGCGTGCCCCCGGTCAAAACGGTGTTTTAAGCGTCGTTGCGAGTCTGTACTGGTGGGGCAAGAAGGTCCAAATCGCGGGGGAAGATGATGACCGTGAGTCGTGGGCGGAAGCGGTGGCTGATGTCGAATGGATGTTGCACGGACTTCTGGCAGCGGAGGGAGAGAACATTGGGAATTCAGCGTCAACGGGAAATGAGAGTGACCAGTTGAGGTCGGAATCCGAGTGACGCTTTGTTTTCTTATTCTGCTTTTTTGATGCTGTCGTTGCTTTGACCTCGTAGTCGTACTAGGCTGTATTGTCTTGTAGATTTTATTTATTGAACTATTAGCGAGACGAAACGTTACATCTAAGTACAAAAAACAACGCAGGCAGTGGAAACGAGGACTTTAAAAAAAAATCGCGATGAGATTACATAACATGATTGATGTGATGGCTTAAAGTAGATTTTGCAGCTTGCTCGCAACATTTTTGAAAACAGAGGGGCAAAGAGCAGACACCGAAGCACGCAGGTGCTTGGCCTGCGAGAAGCGATCCGAGGGTATGCGAAATACAAAAGGACTGTCACAACAAAGAGCGAGGGAAAATAGCGCGGAAAGGGAAAACCAAATTGGGTGGAGTAAAAAGGGAGAGAAATTCGTTGAAAACGTAGCTGTCGACAAAGGAGGACAATGGAAGGAGGAAGGGAACAGTGCCGAAGAGTGCCGAGGAGAATAGGAACAAACCAAAGGGGTGCAAACAGGAACATCGGAGGCGTAGGCAAATAGTGACAACGGGCTGAATTTTAAACAGTGCCAAACGGGTGATATTGATGGGAAATGTCGGCGGTGGAGGATAATCAAGAGCATTTGATGGGAATCCCCCAAAATACCCTCCCGGGAGCTGCCGAAAATGGCCCGGAAAAAGGCCCAAGCAGCCTAGGGATGCAATTTGTTGGGTGAGCCAGAGCTCTGGCTAGAGCCGTGCAGAAAGACAACGAATCGGCCTGGCTGGGGCCAGGCCATTTAGTCTATATATTACAGCTACGGCTCTTCAGTGGGCCCTTCTTCTGGATGACCACCTCGGGTACCGCCCTCTTCTTCGGTGCCTGCCTCTTGTTTATCAGAACCGTCCCTTCCTCGTCCTCGACTTCTTCGATGGTCGCACTCTGGGTGCGTCCAAACGCCAAGGTCTGAGTGGGCGAACAACTGGTGAACGTCATGGCTGCCGCAGCATGAGGCGGCGCGTCTCTTTCAAAGGCCTGCGTCTGCACCTGCCGCAGAGCGGGAGCTGGTTGTTGAACGGGCGGGTTGTCCGAAATCCACCTGTCGATCTTCTCCACTAGGTTCCTGCCTGGAACTCCTCTGGGTATGAACTGCCTGTTGGGAAGGACGATTTTAAGGTCCGCATTGCGGAAACATTTCCCTTGGCGGATGTAATCGTCTGCAAGGGGGCACTCTCGTACGAAGTGTCCGCTCCCTGAACAGAAGCCACATTTGCCCGGGAGGAACATAGTTCCACGCGTTGGTGGACCATTATCGCGTCCGTTCCACGGCTGCCTTGGCTGATAGCCATTCGAGCGCTGCTGGTACCCGTTGTCGTGTTGCTGGTACCCGTTGTCGCGTTGCTGGTACCCGTTGTCACGCTGCTGATACCCGTTATCGCGCTGCTGATACCCATTGTCTCGCTGACCATACGGTCCTTGGTACGAGATGGGTTGAGGAGCGGGAGCTGGATAGACTTGGGGCGGGCAGCGTCTATAGCCGTGGTGGTGTACATGGGGTACGCTTGGCGGGGCTGAGGAGGGATATTCCTGTTTAGGGCCTGGGTTAAGGATTGCATGTCGACATGGTATCGTTGGTTCATCTTTGCGAACGCGTCGCTTAGATCTACCATCTCCTTCTTTATGAAGGAAGTGTCGGCAACTTCCCCTCCTATTTTAGGGCCTTCCAGGATGTATTGTCCCGCTTTCACCACGTCGGCTATGTCGTGCGGAATATCGCTAGCGTGATCTGGCTTCGTGATTTGGAGGCGGCGGTAAACGCGTCCCTGAAAATCTTCGTCCAATCCCTTCGGGAATTCCTTTCGCGCCTCGAGGTCTGTCATTTTCCCCTCTGTGATTAGGTGATTCGCGATGGTGGAGAACTTTTGATGGTACTCGGAGAAGTCGTCCTTTGTTTTAATCGTCTTCGAGGCCCGACCAGTGACGTATGCGTCTAAATCATTCGTGGTGAAGATTTTATGGCCGTCGGAGCCTGGGTACAATTCTTGGATCTTCGTTTTGAATTCGGTCCACGTGACCGCTTGGCCTGCTGTGATACTTCCGTTCCACAGAAGTTCATCCTCCCGATCAATATATCGGAAGGCGACCTTTATCTTTTCTGCATCGGTGGTCTTTTCGCATGATTCTGCGACTTCCTCGACATCATCCCAATAGCGTTTAAGGCTAAGGGCCTTTCCATCGAACTCGGGGGCCCCGCAGGCCGTACGTCCGGGTAACATTTTCGTCATCCGCTTCCGGATAGGGGTAGGTTGAGAGTTGGGTAAAGGTGAGTCTGAAAGAGTGGACTCTGATGAAAGAGTATTGGATAGGTCGGTGGTCATAGGAACCGAGTCTAACGAAGTCTCGGGGGAAAGAGAGTCGGTGGGCGTTTCTGGCGAAGATGGAATGGAAGTAAGAGGTGATTCTTCCTCCGGTGGTTGCTGAACGATGGGTACGAGAGCTGCGGGTGCTGTCGATACTGAGGTGGTAGGGTCGTTTTCTGCAAGGGTTATCTCCTGTAGTATGTTTCTTCTGCTGCGTAGGTTTCATGAGGGCGTGTTCGCCGATGTATTGGCATGGTCTAGTGTCCTTCTCCGTCTAAAATCCACGGTAAAAACCCCTCGCGGTGGGCTCCAGTTGTGATAAGGACCGCGGTGCCGCTATGAGAATATGTTTTATCAAATAGACAGCCCGTTCGGCCTCTAGGGGTTAATTAAGTTAATTAACGTTGGAGGATAGTGGGGATGTAGGATTGGGACGTGTGCGTTGTCCGAATGAGAGTGTTGCACGGGATCACACGAGGCGTCCGTTCCGTGGTTTCGTGTTGGGGGTACCTGCTGTTAGCTGTAAACGGGTGTGGGGGTGATAGTTACCTGTCCTAGGTCACAAGCTCGAGCGAACGACGCGTTGTTTCCTGTAAAATCCAATGCCTATGCTGCAATCCTTCCCTCGTGTTTCCCCGATGTTCCCAACGAAGGTGGAAGGCTTAATACAACATTTTACGGTTATAAAGCAAGTGACAGCGACGCCGGCTGGTGCTGGTCAGTCAAACATATGGGACGTCCGGTCGTGACGCTGGGTGGCAGACGGCGGTTTAAACCAATATGGCTTCGCCCAGGCCGACTTCTACAAAGCGTGAAGCTTGCGAAGTTGGTGATCCTATTACGGGGAAGCCCGATGATATGACTTGGGGTCCGATGAGTTGGGACCTTGCGAAAGGAGGTGTGAGAGTGAAATGCCCTGCTAGAGGCAAGTGAGGATGTGGTCAACTCGGTGTGAGCGAGGCTTAGTTGCACAGGTGGGAGTACAGGTGGTGGGGAGAACTGAGCTCCGAAAATTGACTGACTACAACGCCCTTTTCTGCTATCCTTTTATACCTTTTCGCCTCTCGACCGTCCCCTTGATGCCCACTCATTTGGTTCCATCCCTTTCGCGTTTGAGGGTGCTTGCGCAGGAACGTACGTAGGGTGCGTTCAATATTTGGGGCCATGGGCGAGGCTTACGTTCGGATTTTGGGGTTCGTTTCCATGAACGGACGGAGTGTACAACGCAAATCGGTACGGATGCAGGACCCGTTCCATAGCAGAGCGGACTCCTGGGCCATAGAAGGTCAGTTATTGGTCGGAGGACGCATCCGGACACATCTGAGTAGGTCCCGAGCGGTTTGAAAGGATGGAAACTGGAACGGACGAGGCTTGCGTTCGAGTGTTGGTGACTTCTCGGGTGTGGGAAGAGGATATGGAGCCCAGGATGCCCGCTATTGGTTGGTCCGTACCATTCTCGTGGGCCGTAGCGCGTGGGGCTATGCCCGTATGCGGGGTACGAACTCGTGGAAGGGGGATTCGGGCAGTGAGGGTGTTCCACGGCGGTTACACCATGGTCGGACGGGTGGTACGTGCGGTGCAGGGGGTTGGATGGGGAGCGTAAGCTGCGTGCGTTTGATGAGAAACCGGATTTGGTAACTTCGATTCCCGATTTGGATGAATGGGCGCCTCGTACGTTCTTGTCCAGGACTCAGTTGAAGGGGCCATGAGGTGGTGTGCAGGGCGTAGCACAAGCACCAGCCTCACACCGTGATGTGCCTTTAATGCAATGTACCCTAGGCTATTTAAATAAAAGAAGTGGGTGTCTCGGGGTTCGAACCAAAAGCCAACAGATTACCTAAGCATCAAACCAGATGCAAGGTAACATCATAACCACTAGACTAAGGAAGAGATAGCAAACATTAAATTGATGGGTATATACTATGTGTCCCCAAACACATAATTAGCATGTGCTGGCCTGTTCAGCCCCACTAGGGGCTTGGTTAGTGTTTGGGGTTAGTGTCTGGGTTAGAGGTTAGGGTTAGAGGTTAGAGTTAGGGGTTAGAGGTTAGGGTTGGTTAGTGTTAGGCCCCAGGGATATTGAAAAAAAAATGTTGAAGGATTTTTAAACATAAGACAACACAGAATAAGCATGTAAAAACAATGTCAAAGACCTAGGGCAGCTTGCCTGCCCTAGGTCTGGGTATTAGCAGTGTCCAATAAGAAAGCAAGGTAACCATATGTGGTCATCAAAATTTGAGCTATATTAATGGTCAGATAGTCTAGTGGAAATGACAGGTTGCCTAAAATAGTAGTGTAATCTGGAGGTCTAGGGTTCAATTCCTGGGACTGGCACTATTTTGCTTTAATTTCCTTTAATTTGATTGGCTGCCAGGGTACATTGGATTAAAGGCACACCCCAGCTGGCCAGCCAAGCTGTGCCTTTAATCCAATGTACCCCCCTACCGTGGCTGGGTACATTGCAATAAAGGTACAGCTACACCTCCTGTTGGATAGATGCTCGCAGGCCTTGCGGAGTCAATGAAGAAGACTAAGCCTCATACTTAGAGTATTATACCGCCAACAATTTTTTCAATCTTGATATTGTTTCGTACTAAATTTGTATGTGCAGCTTACTTTAACTTACTTACTGGTATTTTTTTGAATTTGATCACAAATTTGGTGAAGAAAAAAAAAAAAATTTAAGACAGAATACATCGGGAGAGACTACCAGAAAAACTGAAGCGCCAAAGCGTCGAAAAGACTGAAATGACAGGGGTAAATGCAGCGGATTGCGTGCGGATAGCGTGTGATGACAGCGGACGTAGCTGTGGTATTAATAAACCGAGGGAGGAACCAGGACGGAGGAAGAGGGGAGCCCAAGTGAGGAAAAGACGCAGTACGCTGTTGCAAAGGAGTGTAGGGGAGGGGGAAATCAAAAAAGATCATGGAGGGCAATATCAAGAAGTCAGAGTTAACAGTGAGGCTACTAGAGGCCTCCAAACTGTCATTGGAAAGGGTGTGGCAAACGTGACACCCGGCGGCAATGAGGGCGGCCAGTGGCGGTGACGTGGCGGGAGGGAGCGAGGAGCGTGATGGGTGATGGGCGGAACAGTGAGGAACGTGATGGGAGAGCGGGATAGGCAGGAACAGCGAGGAGCGCAATGGGAGAGCAGGATGGGCGGGGAGGTAAGGAGCATTGGGATGGGCGGGGAGGTACTAGTAAAGAGGAAAGAAAGACAGGCGCTGACAAATCACTGATGCGCCCCAAAGATTAGGAGTAGCCGTGTCAAAATGGCACCCACATCAGGCGAAGGGTAGATTCAGAATGGATTAAAGGGCGTGGCGAACCGGATATGCGGAAGGGATCCCCGATATGGGTTGCATAGCCGAAGTCGAGGAAATGTAGCCATCACGCTGTTTTTCTGCTGGATCCAAGGGGAATAATAAAGGCGTAAATAAGGGGCAAATAAAGGGCTACCCGAGGCCCAAAAATCCCATTTTTTCCGCCCCGCAAGCGGGGGAGCTGTGTGTGTGAAGCCAGCCAGGCCCTGGCTGTGTTCAGACATTAGGCTCGCAACCTCCTGGCTAGGGCCAGGGTATTTAGTCTAAATATTACAGCCAGGGCTCGTAGACAGGCAGCAGCAGCGATTCATATTATTGGCTGAGACCAATGAATAGCTAATTCAAATGAGAACTGTCCAGACCAAGGGAACCAGCAGTACTGGGGATTTGCTGGGGATGAACGATAGCAAATTCAATAGCACGTGAGCTGCTGATGCAATGCGTCTAAACACACCACACACAGGATGCCATTCATCACTGGCTTTTAAATGTAGTTTGCGCATTTCCACGGCGCATGAAGGGTGGAAGAGGTTGACGAAGACTTCGAGGAGCAGGCATGCATCCAATACGTGGCAGACAACGTTGACCTGGCACTTTATCTGATCACGACTAGCCATCACTTTCTCTAACCACCACGTCAGAATTCGAAGTACCGCTCCTCGATTCCTGCTGCCTAACCGCCACGCTCAGAATCCTAGATGCCATGGATTCGCTATCTAGTCTTGCCGTTGGCGAGCCCAAACTTCTACCAGAGCTGGAACACAGGATCTTCGAAATCGCCGCTCTCGCATGCATGACGGAAATCCCAAACCTACTGTGGGTCGTGCAACGTGTCAAGCAATGGTAGGATCCTTTTGAAGTTCATGGGCACTCTATCCACGTTTCTCAGGTTGGAGCCATTGCTGTATTGTGTGGTCTTATGCACCTCAGTGCATCCGAGACCAATTCATGGTTTTCCTTATATCACTACCGACATTCTGCTGGAGGGAAATCAAGCAGCGCTGGTTGCGAACTCGGTCAAGCACTTGTTCCTTGCTGATCATACTAGAACGGACACCATTCTCATTGCATGCCCTTGGGTCACATCTCTTTCTATGTGCCTCGACCGTTACACAGACTCAGAGCTGAATGCCTTGCTTGAGCTTGAGTCCCTCCAACGCTTAACAATCAATTACAACGCAGCTTTCGTATCCAGCCTCATCAACCTATTCTGCAATGTCACCATTCCCACCATTCTCGACTTCGATCATCTCTGTGTGCATCTCCCTCATGCCAAGCCTCACACATGTTGCACTTGAGGCCCTCCTATTTACTCCCCAATTCTACGCCACCTTGCACAAAAATATGTGTCTGCAGTGCATTGTGTTGCGGTACTATTCCATGCACACCAGCATGGATGCTCGCCCGCTTGTCGATGACCATCGGTTCGTGCATATCCTGCTGGAAACATATGTTCAGCAAGAGGTTGACTGGTTACGTGATGTATTGGGCACCAGCAAGGATTACTGGGTGCGTGCAGAGACATTTATCACAGACAGACACAGACTGCCCTCATAGAGTAAGTATGATCATGTTTAGCACAATTAAGGCAAGGTGTCATGATTTGCTCCCTTTTTGCTTTTCTCAACAACCCAGTCTCTATCATTGACGTCCAACCCAGATTATTCCAGAATGCTCCACCGGGTTATTACTTTGGTCTCACATCCCTATTAACCCACCGTACTATTAACCCAGTCACTCCTTGCCCCTTGTCTCACACCTCTCCCCTACACCTCTCGCCCCTGGACTTATGCCCCTACTTGTCTGATCGACCCCTACTTGCTCGATCCAACCCCTACTTGTTGATCGCCCCTTGCAACACCCTCACCCCTTAGTGTCTGCAGTCACCCCTACTCCCCTATACCCCTTTATTTCATAGTATATAGACCCTAAGTAGTTACTTACGTTCCTTACACTATTCTAGTCTACTCTCCAGTGCTTACTTGACTGTGTTTTGCCTATTCCTTGTATCACCCAGTTGCCTACGTCGCAGTAACCCCTGCAGCGAGGCCCTGTGCTGATACAAGGCCATTCATTCATTGGGTGGTAAAAGCCCCCATACTATGCTAAAATCTAAGAGCAGACTGGTTGAGCATTTCAAGTTTTTCAGTGGAAAAATTGGTGAAAAATGTCCATTTTTTTCACCCTTTTTGCACTGAAAAAGTGGGTGAAAATTTTAAAACTTTTTCAGCATTTTATATATATATCTCATCAGCACTGATGTATGGCAGTCAAAATGCACATTTATTCTGCTGCAACTTTTTTTTTGAACTTTGAACCTCTCCGCAACTCTTTTTGAGCTTTTGAGGTCCATTCACATCTTTTGATGTTTTCTTAGATACCCAAAAAAAGTTGCAGCAGAACATTGCTTGCTGCAACCTTTTTTTCGTTGCCGGATTTTTTTATTGCATATAAGGTAAGATACAGAGTCCACATATCTCCCATTCAAGTCAGCAAACTCACAACTACAGGAAATAAAGTCGGGATTGACTGTCGTTCGAGATGACCAAGGGGAACTGCTGATTCAATCAGGGTCTCAGGATGTTCTTCCCCAAGGAGCTTCCTCTTCTCCAAAACCACAGCTTGGATCGGCCCAGTGCACTATATGATGCTGCGAGGTTTGCCATGGCATTCAGGGTGTCAGGATGTTCTTCCCCAAGGAGGAGCTTCCTCTTCTCCAAAACTACAGCTTGGAGCTCTGCTGCCTCCTTGGATCGGCCCAGTGCCCTGTATGATAGAGCGAGGTTTCCCATGGCAATCAGAGTGTCAGGATGTTCTTCCCCAAGAAGGAGCTTCCTCTTCTCCAAAACCACGGCTTCTAGCTCTGCTGCCTCCTTGGATCGGCCCAGTGCCCTGTATGATAGAGCGAGGTTTCCCATGGCATTCAGGGTGTCAGGATGTTCTTCCCCAAGGAAGAGCTTGCTTTTCTCCAAAACTACAGCTTGGAGCTCTGCTGCCTCCTTGGATCGGCCCAGTGCCCTGTATGATAGAGCGAGGTTTCCCATGGCAATCAGGGTGTCAGGATGTTCTTCCCCAAGGAGGAACTTCCTCTTCTCCAAAACCACAGCTTCGAGCTCTGCTGCCTCCTTGGATTGGCCCAGTGCCCTGTATGATAGAGCGAGGTTTCCCATGGCAATCAGAGTGTCAGGATGTTCTTCCCCAAGAAGGAGCTTCCTCTTCTCCAAAACCACGGCTTCTAGCTCTGCTGCCTCCTTGGATTGGCCCAGTGCACTGTATGATGCAGCAAGGTTTCCCATGGCATTCAGGGTGTCGGGATGTTCTTCCCCAAGGAGGAGCTTGGTCTTCTCCAAAACCACGGCTTCTAGCTCTGCTGCCTCCTTGGATCGGCCCAGTGCACTGTATGATGCAGCAAGGTTTGCCATGGCAATCAGGGTGTCAGGATGTTCTTCCCCAAGGAGGAGCTTCCTCTTCTCCAAAACCATGGCTTCAAGCTCCGCTGCCTCCTTGGATCGGCCCAGTTCACTGTAGGATGCAGCAAGGTTTCCCATGGCAATCAGGGTCTCAGGATGTTCTTCCCCAAGGAGAAGCTTCCTCTTCTCCAAAACCATGGCTTCAAGCTCTGCTGCCTCCTTGGATCGGCCCAGTTCCCTGTATGATGTAGCGAGGTTTGCCATGGCAATCAGGGTCTCAGGATGTTCTTCCCCAAGGAGGAGCTTCCTCTTCTCCAAAACCATGGTTTCAAGCTCTGCTGCCTCCTTGGATCGGCCCAGTGCACTGTATGATTCAGCGAGGTTTGCCATGGCAATCAGGGTCTCAGGATGTTCTTCCCCAAGGAAGAGCTTCCTTTTCTCCAAAACCATGGCTTCAAGCTCTGCTGCCTCCTTGGATCGGCCCAATGCCCTGTATGATGCAGCAAGGCTTGCCCTCGCACTCAGAGTGTCAGGATGCTCTTGCCCCAACCGCTGCATTGCTGTCTCTGCATAAGTGGATAACAGCTGCTGGGCCTTTGCTAGATAGCCTCCCAGATAGTATATAAGACCAAATGTCATCTGGTAATTCAACTCTGTTCTTTTGACTTCAGTCAAGAGGGAATCAATATGGGGCAAGCACTGCACATGAAATCGCTGATTTGATCTATCTCCGAATCCAAAGGGACCTGACATCTGAATGATTGTAACCACACAGTGCCAAGTGCTTTGTGCATCTGGGAGCATGCTTTGGGTCCAGGTATGCACAAGGGGGTGAATTGAGTAGATTCCCCTCTGACCATCTAGTTCAATCAAAGAATATCCTTGGATCTCAGCCATGACCTTTTCAAAAGTCAATGAATCCCAAGTTCCAGATGGTGCCACAAATTGAGCTAGAAATTCTCGAGCATTCCTGAGATCTTCGGTTGTTGGCCCCAATTCCCCCAGTTCCGTCCCTTTGTAATGGATTGCCCTCGAAAAGATTGTTTCAGTGATGCCCTCATGGTGAAGAAATGAGCAGAGTTGTAACAGTTGTACAGCAGGCTTGCTCAAACACTTGAAGCTGATCTCCCATGTAGTGTACACTGTGAATGCATAGCCATCCTGTGTTTGAGCTGGTTTCTCCTTCAACAGACGGGCCCTGTTCTGCATGTACAAGTCCAGATATCTTTTAAGACCCACAGAAGTTTTTGAGATGTATGCTGCAGCCTGTATTATTGCAAGGGGAAATAATGTAGTACCTGATGAAGCCAGAGTTTTAATAGAAATTCCATCAAATCATGCCACACTCACCTGAACAATCTCTCTGGCTATCTGTTTCTTCTCAGGGGTGGATTTAGTGAGACTGCTTCGTAGCAGCAGTTCCACTGCATCAGCTTCCTCCATATCTGACAGCCTGTGATGTGAATCCGGTGCATGCACACAAAGCGCGGGATTCCTGGTTGTGATCAAGATATTTCCATGGCTGCATCTGGGCATGAATTGCTGAAGGTCAATGTCAGTGTTATCTGCATTATCAAACAGTAGAAGCCATTCAGTTCGTTGTGCAATCAGCCACTGTAAGGCATGCTCAGTGGTATCTCCAGCATGCATGGTAACTGCTAGTCCCTGGAAACTGAGCTTGAGGGTGCCCAATGTACTTGTGTCAATGAAAAAGACAGTTGAGAAGCTTGGAAGTATCAGATGATAGCATGGAGCAAGCCAATTAACCTCACCGTCCCAACCTGCTTTCTTCCACAAATTTCAATGCTGTTTGTGTTTTTCCTGCCCCACCTAATCCATAAAGAACAGAGACATGGCGATGTCCTATGTTCTGTGTAAAGTAGGCATGCATTTGATCTACAACATTTCGGCGACCCTGAAACATTGGGGAAGGAGGTGGGCATTTTCTGAGAGGTTCCACCAGCTGATTTGATACACCACCTGCATGAAGTTAGATTAAAATATGAGTTGAGTCATAAGGGCTACCTTGTATATTGCTATTGGCTAGTGCAAGAGAGAGCTTCATCAAAGCAGCACTATTGTCAATCAAGGTAACCATCTTATGGTTGAATGTATCAAGAATTGTGACAGGTACAAATCGAGAAACACACCATAAAGTTGGCTTGCAACTGTTTAATTTGTTCCCTGTATGCCAAAATCTTGGCTGCTGTGCTATCTGCTTTCAGAACTCTCTTGAAATATCCTGTCATTCCTGATTGTTGTTTGTTCAATTGCTCCACATTTTGCTGGAGTTTCTCCAGGAAACTGGACAAAATTTTGTGGCACAGACACCATCCAGTGTGACATCACGAACCTCATAAACTTGGTACACAAGTCCTTGAATGTCCCCGCTATTGCATCACCATGCAATTTGATCATCTTGTCGACATGCTGCACAATTTCTAGTGCATGTGCACAGACTTCTCTCAAATCATCATGATTCTCCTTGACTTTCTGTGGACAACCAGTCAGAATCATGTCACAGCTCAGGTATTCACAAACCTGGACAGTCTCCAGAAGAGTAAGAACCATGCCAAAGACACCTTTCACAAACGAAAACGGGATGGCATCGGCTCCGTCTTTGGCCAGCTTCACAATCATGATTGAGTTTGGCAGCCAATCGGACTTGAACGACGACTCCGTTGGTGGGTTGGGGGAGTTGGATGCAGCAAAGATCCCTGGGGTTGCCATGGTAGCCAGAGGTAACGCACCGATCAGGCCCGATCCAACTCCTAATTGATGAGAGGGAGTAGAGGTCATTCAGCTAGCAAGTTGGGTCCGGTATGTTGTGAGATTATTCGACGATGTTGCTGGTCGGAGAGAAAGAGGTGTTGTGACCACGTGTGGCAGCTGGAGCGGCGTTCAGGAATAGGTCCGATTGCCACGGCGTGTCAAACGTGAAGGATTACTTGTCTTACTTTACTCGTATCTTAAGCAGATTTCATATGCACCTGTTTGCCTACTTCCTAATTTGCATCTTTGTTCCCAACTACCCAGCACTTACAGCTTTGTTCCATTAGCTCGGTCACCTCGAGGCTGGTCTCCTCACATTTATTTCTGGACATCTCGGTGTGCTATGACGTGAATTCCATTTTGAACAGACCTCATGCCCGTGAGTGGAGTGTTCAAGGCCCGCTCAAAAGGGAGACATGTCTGACGTTGCTGTCTCTTCCCCCATCATCATCCTACCTTCCAAGAGCGTCCCTCTGCCCTCCAATACAGTGCACAACATGGAGCAAGCCGTCTGCAAGACCTGTCATGTTGTGAGATTTTTCGACGATGTTGCTGGTCGGAGAGAAAGAGGTGTTGTGACCACGTGTGGCAGCCGGAGCGGCGTTCAGGAATAGGTCCGATTGCCACGGTGTGTCAAACGTGAAGGAGAGTCCGCGTGTAGAACTGCGTTATGGGCCCAGCGCCCAGCGCCGCTGACGAGAATGGCGGGAAGGACCTCGGGCACCGCTCGCGCCTTTTCGGTCATGACGCGTGCCCATGGGTTGCGCGCCTAACCTGCCGCTGCTCATTTTGAAGGTTCCGTTTACCCCAACAAAGACAAGAGACAGTGGCGGCCTGCATAAATTTCTTTTTCCTCAACACTGACCCGTCTTCAAAGCCGGCTCCGAAGCGACCCTCTCCCGCGGCCGCCTGCGCTACGGCAAAGTCGAGGTCAGGGCGAAGATGCCTACGGGGGATTGGGTGCGTTTCTTTCTTTCTTTTTTTTTTTTTTTTGGTTTTGGGGTTTGGCTATCCATTTTCGATAACTTCGACCCCTTCCCTTGACGGGTGGGAGCGCGAGGGGGAGCCGTTTGTACTACATGTACGAGTACGGGACGAGCACGGGAGACTCGCCTCCCGGGTTGGCGTCTACATCGCCTTGCGCCCGCTTCCTCCCCGTCCATTCCGCGTGTACCGTCCTCCCCTTCACCGTCCTTCCCATCTTTTCCCACCTCTTCCTTCCTCCTCCTTCCCTCCCTTCCCTCCCCCTCCTCTTTCTGCTGCCGCTCCCTCTCTTCTTCTTATTCGCCATACTCACTCCCTTCTCTTTCTCCCTTCCTCTCCTTCGTCCTGTTCCCCATTCCTCTCTTCTTCTTCTTATTCGCCATGGCCATGCTCCTCTCACACTCTTTCCCCTTCGAATCAAATCGTCGTCACCTTCCTCCGGCTTGGTGTCTGCGTCGCTCGCTCCCTCACCATCTTTCCTCTCCTTCCCTCTTCCCTCTTCGCTCTTCCCGTCCATTCACCGCGCTCGCTCACACTCTCTCCGTCTCCCTCTTTGTCTTTCCTCCTTTCTACTTCTGTTTATTTCGTTTTCATTTTATTCTTATTTCATTTTTATTGTCCTCTTCCTCCTTCCCCCTCCCTCCCTCTCCTTTCCTCTTTCCCTCCATTATCTCTCCGCCTTCATCGTGCTGACGCCCACACAGCTCTGGCCCGCGATCTCGATGCTCCCCCTCAACAGCACCTACGGTGCCTGGCCGCGCAGCGGCGAGATCGATATCGTCGAGAGGGGGAACGGGGTGAAGTATACGAATCGGTGCGTTTTTATTTCTCTTCCTCGACCTTTCTGCCTTCGACTTTTTTGTGTTTGGGCTTCTTTCCGGATTGATACTACGTGCTTGGATGAGAAGGATGGGAGGAGGGGGAGCGGCCACAGCAAGACGGGAAATGGCGGACGCAGACGAGGGCGGCAGCAGTGGGCGGTGGCGCTGGGCAACGGAGTTGGCCGTCGCGTACTGGCGAAGCACCTCGCGGGGACACTGATGCACTCCCCTTCTCGTCCTCCCTCTCCCTTCCCACTTCCTAGATGAGGGAGCCGCGGTGCGCGGGCCAGTGCGTGTGGAGTGGGTGCGGGTAGACCCGACGCGAGTGGCGGGTTGCTGGAGATGCACAACGCGCGCAGGGCCCAGAAGCAGGGGCGCTTCAATGCGCGTCGTCTGCGGTGCAGCGGCAGCGGCGGCGTCGTGGTGGTGGAGGCGAGGGGCACCGCATCGGCGGCGGTGTGGACGCAGACGGGCGGCGCTGAGGCAGACTGATAGTCTGGGTGCAGCGGCGGCGTCGTGGTGCCTGTCTGAGCAGCGACGCGGTGGAGGATGTGGGTGGGTGCCGCAGCGGGAGTAGTGCGCGCGGGGGGCGCAGCGGGAGGTAGTGCGGGAGGTCGTGCACAGCGGACAGAGACGTGCAGGCGCTCTCGTCGTCCGTTCCTCCTTCGCGAGGCGAGGCGGGGCGGAGAACGAGAGCGATCCCTTGCCTTGCGGCGTGCGCAGGGGATGGCGGAGTGACTCGCGCGTGGGATGGGGATGATGGCCTTTCTTCATTCCACCCCGCGCGCGCGGTCGGTCGAAGCGCGGCGCTTCTGGCTTGGGCACGGGCGGGATCCACGGAGTCGGCCGTCGCGTACGGTGCCGCCCGCGAAGCACCGCGCGGGGACTACTCATACTTATGCTTTCCCATCCTCCTCTTCCCCGCCCTCTTCCCCTTCCCCTCTCCCTCCCCTTCCTCCTCCTTCCCCTCTCATATTCCCTTACCAATCCCTTATTTGTGCGATAACTAACCCCCTCCCCAGCGGCGCAAACTACGTCCAAGGCGCGCTCAACTGGGGCCCCACGCCGCTGCTCAACGGCGTCGGCAAGAGCTACTCGTGGTGGAACGACAGGCGGGTGCTGTTTAGCGATTGGTTCCATACGTATACGATGGAGTGGACGGAGGGGTGGCTGTGAGTTTTTTTATAACTTCTTCTTCTCTTTCTATCGTTTTTTTGGGGCGGATGTTTTTTGGCGAGCTGGGGAGCTGAGCGGGAAGGCAGGAGGAGGAGAGCGTGGGGAGCGAAGCGGGGAGGGAAGAGTGCGGGTCGACTTCTAGCTGGGCGGCGGCGTCGAGTCATGTGCGTGGGGGTGTCTTTGGGAGTCGTGCTTTGATGACGACGGGGGAGTCGACTCGTGGACGCGGCGGTGTCCTTCTCGAACCTCCTCCTTCCTCTTTCGTGGGCGGGCGAGTAAAGGCGCCTTCGAGAGGTCGGCGACTTGTCCGTGCCTTCGAGGAAGGCGGGGTCGTCCGCTGCTTTAGGCGTTTCTCGTTGACTTGCATGCTTTCTCTCTGGAGCTGCACTCCTCTCCTCCTTCCTTCCACCCTCCCCTCCCCTCCCCTTCCTCCCATTCCCTTCCCTCTCCACGCATTATGACGGCTTTTCCTCTCCTCTACGCATCACGACGAGCCCGAGACCTCCAACTAACTAACTCGCGCCCCACAGCCGCATCTCCGTCATCACGACGAGCCCGAGACCTCCAACTAACTAACTCGCGCCCCACAGCCGCATCTCCGTCGACTCGCGCCTGCACACGCTCCTCGACATGCAGTTCAACGAGCCCTTCTGGAAGAGGGGGCAGTTCCCGCAGACGGTGGGTCTCTTTCCCTTTTGGAGCCTTTGGTCTTTGTTTTACTCTCCCTTCCTCGTTTCCGCCCTTCTGACTTCATTGAATACGTTATCCTCCCCCCGACTTCCACTTCCACTTGTCCTTGATTGTCTTCTGATCTTATTTTATTTCATAACTTTAACGAATAACCACTAACGCACCCTTCTCTCCTCACAGGTCACCGGCACAGACGGGCGGCAACAGGCGCTGCAGGACCCGTGGCAGAACGGGACGAACACAACGCCGTTTGATCAGGGTGAGTCGCGTCCTACTTTTTTGCCTATTTTTTCAGTTTCTGTGAAAGACCACGAAAGACGGTGTGCTTCTTGAGGAAGACCGCGTGTGGTGTACGCGGTGGTGCGCAGCGACCTTTGGTGGGGGTTTCGCGCGTGGAGAATGTCAGGAGTGGAGTGCGAGTGGGGGAGCCGCGCTCCCTTCTCTCTCTTCTCTTTCTACTCGCCTCTCTTTATTGTTTATTGACACGAGACTAACACTAACACACTCTTGCAGACTTCTACCTGGTCATGAACGTCGCCGTGGGCGGCACGAACGGGTGGTTCCCAGACGGGCAGGGCGATAAGCCGTGGCTTAATCAGGCGGGGAGTGAGTCGTTTTTCTTTTTTTTTCTGTCTTTTTTTGTCTTTCGGGTTTCCTCTTTCCCCCCTCTTTCTCCTACTTGCGTTCCTTCCGTTCCTTCTTGCCGTCCATCCCTTCCTTCTTCGTCCATCCCGTCCACTCTTCAATCCACCCCCGCTCTGCCCCCTGCCCGTCCCTCCCCTACCCCACCGCCCACCCTCCATGCTTCCTACTTCCTACTCTGTCTACCTAAGGCACGCTTTGCTCTTTACTCGAAACTAACACTGACGCCACCGCCCCACAGACCCGATGGAGGACTTTATCAAGAACAAGAACCAGTGGCTCCCGACGTGTCCCGAGAACGTGGAGGATCGGGCGATGGTCGCGTGCGTGTTTTTTCTTTCGCTCTATCTCGTGGCCTTTTTCTCGGCTTTCCTTTTGAAGTGAATTTGAGATGAGATGCTGACACGACACCCACAGGGACTACGTCAAGATGTGGAAGCACTGCGGGGACCCGTGAGCGCGTCGCGTCGTACCTCTGACGCGTACACTTTTGCTTCCCGACGAGCAAGAAAGAAAGCATTCCTCCTTACTTATTGGGTTTTCGGTTTCGGTTTTTGACACGGACACTCGACTCCATTCGTCCCAAGTACAGTACCTAATATCACATAGACAAACAAACTCCTTATCCTCGTACATTCAGTAATTTATATAGCTGTCGCTCGTTGGTTGGTTAGTACATTAATTGGTCGTATGTAGTACAGATGGATAGTGGGTTGAGTAGGAGTAGCAGAGTAGGAGTAGCAGATGTAAAAAGGGAGAAAATAAATGTCGAGTGAAGTTACCCGATTCGGAAAGTCAAGAGTACTAGTGTCCAAGTCAAGGTCGATTCCTTGAAACAGAATGCGCGCCAGGTCAGAAGCACCAGTCGATTCTCTGATGCCAAGTCCCACCCGAACTATGGGCGCCACGTCTCTGCGCCGTCTCGCAGCCGCCTACTGCATATTCTCTGCAGCGACAGGATAAGTGAGCCCCAGCTGAGCCGGACGCAAGCCTCAACGCTCTGCAACTCCGAGTCTCCGGGACGCTCAAGTGGGACTCGGAGATGAGTGCTCTCGAGCTGGGTAAAGTCCTCCTCACCCCTGAGCATGCTGTTCCCCGCCAACCGCTGGCATGACGCCTTCCACATCCTGTCGTCTGAGTTCCGCTGTTCACACCGACGCGCCTCCCCAGACGTACTCCCAGCCGTAACGTCGCTCGATGTGCGCACGGTCGACAAAGATGATTTTACTCGGCCCATACCCCGAGTCACTCCAGAGTCATTCGCCCGCCTCGTCGCGCACACGCCTCGACGTCAGCTTCAGCCACCCGCTCGTATGGAGTAGGCTTCCCGCACATTCTGGAGGCGGCGCCGACTCGGACAGACTACTCGACTACCGCGCGGTCTGCGCTACGCTTCCGATGGCGCTGCAGCAGCTCGGCGTCCGGGTGCACAAGTCGTGAGCACAACGACCCGCGGCGAAGTTATTCCCCGGGACCCCGCCGCAGCGTTCGCGGTGGAGCTCAACAAGGCGCTCCGCACTTCGACGTCCATGTCCTCCTCTGGGGAGACCGCTCCGTGCCGTTGAGGGCGTGCTCGTCATGCGGCGAGTATTCGAGGCCGACGATTCGTTCATTGAGCATCGGTTCGGGCACGGGCGCACAGAGGCGGCGTTTAAGCTGGTCGAGATCGGTGTTGGATGGGTCTTAGTGGTATAAGGAGCAAGCCGATCTGCCAGACAGTGTGGGCTCGGTGTGTCGACTTCGGAAGACCTTTGGGCCTGGTGGTTTCGTAGAACGTATTGTCACAGACGACTCGGACGGCTTGAAAGAACGAGGCAGACAGCTGCAATAACACCAACATCTCGGGGACGAGGCACGGGGATTACGGTTGTTCGCCATTGGTATCGGCCTGACACGCTGCAAGGAGAGATATCAAGAGGTCGGGTTTGGGCAATCGGCGTCGGGGATATCTGAATCTTCGAGTAGGCGCCGGGCGGTGCCGGCGTATGAGCTGCGCCGGTGCGGTCGATATGTGTTGTCTCCTAACATATCGTTGTTAACACATCGTTGTAATTTTTCCTGTCATGTTCCTATCGATGCGGCACATTATGATAAATGAAATTTCGTACTTGATTTTGCCAGCGAAAGGTTTCGTATTTGATAATTCTACCCTCCGCGCTGCCCGAGACTAGATCGGCGCATCAAGGTTGCCGAAAGCCCTCACGATATGTGCAGTAAACCACGGCGGATGCGATCTTGTCGGGAAATTTTGGCTGGTGGGTGCACAGATAAGACGGCGGCAGATAGAATTTGAATGAAGTCCAGATTGAAATCTGCGTTCAAAATGGGCAGATTCAAAAAGGTAGACGACTGAAGGGGATTGCAGGGAGGCCGAGATTGGGTCTCTCCCGAGCGGACGCGTGGCAGCGACGATTCATAATATGGCAGAGACCAACTAATTCAACTGGGAACCGTGCAGACCAAGGGAACCAGCGGTACTGGGTTGGGGATGGACGTTGGGAGCAAGTTCGATGCCACGTGAGCCGCTGACGCGACGTGACGCATCTAAACACACGCACACAGGATGTCATTCATCACCGGCTTTTAAATGTGGTTTGCGCATTTCCACGCGGTGTATGAAGGGTGGGGGACTTTGAGGAGCAGGCATCCATCCAATACGCGGCAGACAACGTCGACCTGGCGTGTGGTCAACATGTGGTGTTGACTTCATCTGATCGCGACTAGCCATCACTGGCACTTCTCTGCAGCACCACGTCAGAAATCGAAGTACCATTCCTCGATTCCTGCTGCCTAACCGCCGCACTCAGAATCCTAGACGCCATGGATTCGCTATCTAGTCTTGCCGTTGGCGAGCCCAGATTTCCACCGGAGCTGGAACACAAGATCTTCGAAATCGCCGCTCTCGCGCGCGTGACGGAAATCCCAATTCTACTGCGGGTCGCGCAACGTGTCAAGCAATGGTAGGATCCTTTTGAAGTTCATATGCATTCTATCCACGTTTCTCAGGGTGGAGCCATTGCTGTATCGTGTGGTCTTCTGCAGGGCCTCGGAGCATGCGAGACCAATTCATGGTTTTCCTGCTTTTACTACCGACATTCTGCTGGAGGGAAATCGAGCAGCGCTGGTTGCGAACTCGGTCAAGCACGTGTTCCTCGCCGATCGTACTAGAACGGACGCCATCCTCATTGCATGCCCTCGGGTCACATCTCTTTTTATGTGCCTCGACAGTTACAAAGAGCTGGATGCACTACTTGAGCTTGAGTCCCTCCAACGCTTAACAATCAATTACGACGCGGCTTTCGTGTCCACCCCCATCGACCTATTGCGCAACATCACGCACCTCCACCTCTATGAAGTCTTCACTCACCCCAATCTCGACCTCGATCATCTCTGTGCGCGTCTCTCCCTCATGCCGAGCCTCACGCATGTTATACTCGAGGCCCTCCCGTTTACTCCCCAATTCTACACCGCCTTGCACGAAAATATGCGCCTGCAGTGCATTGTGTTCCTGTACGATTCCATACACACCATAATGGATGCTCGTCCGCTCGTCGACGACCACCGGTTCGTATGTATCCTGCAGGAAGCGCAATCTCAGTTGCACGTTGACTGGTTACGTGATGTATTGGGCACCGGCAAGGATTACTGGGCGCGTGCGGTGGCATTTATCGCAGACAGACTGGCGGGCAGAATCAAGGGTGAGCGAGCAATCTTCCCTCAGCGACTATTATTCAAGTATCTAAATCTTGCCGGCTTCTCAAGCGTCTTATTATGGAGTGTCCCACCCCGACCCCGAGACCTTTTTCTAACTCGCTACGTCGACGTGTACTCGAGAAATGTCCAGAAAGATTTAAAACCTATCACCGGAAAGAGGTGTCCTCATCCCCGCTCCCAAATACTTACACAGAGAGTGCCCGAAACCAAGGCCGAAACGACAAGGCTTGATAATAAATCCTGGAGTCTGTTGTCGCGTGAGGGTAGACGATGTTATCATTCTCCCTGCAGCCAGCTGAAGGAACCGCGTGCATATAAGCATGCGAGCAATTTCCGACCGACAATTCACTCCCTCAGAGTAGGTATGATCGTGTTTAGCACAATTTCACTCATTGGGCGGTAAGACCCCCAACACTATTCCAAGATCTAAGAGCGGAATATCTCGTCAGCGGGAATGAACCCCGAACGAAGAAATACTCAATAGCAATGCTCTAACAGCGCGGCCGACGTCATCACCGGTTCCACAAGCGGTATATCATCGACCGTTTGGTTGAACAGCACCTCAGTCTACCCGACGTCCCACTTGCTCCATGCCAGTGTGATCGTCGCGTTGTCCACTTTGGTGTCGGGATCAAGGGAGATGGCAAAGGACGTGAAGGACTTCGCGAATGCGTTGATGAAGTCGGTGTTGTTGAGGACGGGGAACGAGACGGTGGGTACGAGGGAGGGAAAGTAATATGGGAGATCGGATTTGTGGGTCGCTGGTGGGACAGCAAATTCGGCCTACGGAACGAGTCAGAAATGCTCTCTCGCGTCTGAACGAGAGACCTTAAATGCGCCGGCAAAGGCACTCAGCAAATAGTATGGAGGATGCGCCGTGCGAGGATCGAAGCTGAAAGATTCTGTGACACAACATGATGACAATTTTTTTGATGCGCCACTGGCACGACGCGATTTTCTGGCGCTTTGGACGCGTCACGGCGAACCACGACACGTCCTCGACAGATTCTTGGCACGTCTGAAGGTTCCGAGTCCACGGTGCACGGAATACTGGGTATCAAAACGTGGGTGGAGTGAGGTACTTACCGGGGCGAAATTTTGAGGTCAGAAACTTTTTTTGGTAGGTTGTACCAGGCCAGGACACTGGTTTTGACCATTTCGGGCTCTCCCGACAGACGCGTCCACTACGCGTTCAATAATCGGCCGCTTGAGCTGCAAATTTGGGAGGATGGGGGTATATATAGGAGAAATCAGCCTAGGGTATCAGCCGGACGCGAAGCCGACGGGCAAGCAGTTATTTTCACGCCGCTTCGAGGCAGGATCTTGCTGTGTTTTGGCTGGAGCAGCCGAAACGTCTGTCTTTTGCGTGTATAATATTTTCAGACAGAGCAGTGGTGGTGAAAAGTTGGGCTGGGGGAAAAATGCATCGGAGGGCCCTTGGATTGCCCCATAATATCTGAATACCGGCATGATATCCGGAGCATATGAGTGCAACGATGGCTCGGTGTAGGGGGAGAATATACTAGGCGATCCATTGGAATATCGCGAAGCAGGCAGCTAGTCATGCATTTTTGTCTGAACCCATGGTCGCTTTGAGGTCCTATGTTCCTCGCTTCTTTTCGAGTACTGGGTGAGGGCTAACAATCCTTGATTCTCCCAGCGGTGAGCAAATTTCTTATTTTCGTCTTCAGCTCTTTACCTACAGGCACATGTACGCGACCTTCTATGTTTGACTTTAAAATCTATTCTTGCTCTCCTTCGCCTTCCTTCATGTAGCTCATCATCCACTGTTCCCGTAGTCAGACTCGATTATGAAAAATTAGGTTAATAATCACCTTTAAATGCAGTTCCTCGTGGTGCCAGTTCCTTTCAAATGCTTCATCATTTTTGGAAAGCCAGATGCATCTCGGCTGCATCAGTGGATCTCGACTCCGGGTCAAATAAAGTTGCCACTGTGCAATGAGCGCAAATGGTGGATCTTGGAGAGACTGTAAGTTGTGAGTAAATTTTTGAACATTGTGGCCTTGCACCAACCTTGAGCCACTGCACAACATGGTAAAAGTCAACTGGGCACAGGCAGTCGTGTGGGCAGTCAAGGGAGGGGAACCTATCCCAGGGTGGAACAAAATTCTGAAGCTGGTAGAGAAGTTCGGGGCTTGCTGGACAACATCTGATGAGTGAGCCCCAGGAACAATGAGCGCCGTAGGTCGAGAGGTAATTCCTATAAAGACGGTAATCTTGTGTTCAATGACAGTAACTACGGGGGAAAAAACATGTACCGCCAATATGGGGTGGAGTCAATTGCGCTGATTGACTGAATAAGACGAACCAATCCACAGCCCAACTCGCTGACCAGACCCGGGATACTGGCAGGATAGAGTGGCAACACCTGTGTAAGTACTCCAATTTCGCCTGCAACAACTTGTTGCTCAGATAATTGTCCTCTGGTGACCCAGCGCATAACAGAAACAACCGCCATTATATCATCCCATGATACTCCCAGGAGACGCCGTACGTTGTATAGGCTCGGCAAGTCAGACCGAAGATGACTATCGAGCAACCACCGTGCTAGGAAAATACGTGCGAAACTAGGCGATTGAGCAACAAACTGACGGCACTCTCCTAGTGAAACCAGTGATAGGCTGAGTGGCATCCTGCCGTAGACCTTCCGAGCCACATCCAGTGGGGATGATGACTCAGAGGGCCCAGAGGGCGTAAACCTGGGTAGGAACCTCTCTGCTTGGAGACTAGATTGCGTAGTAATATGTGATACATCCCACAAGAGCATGAAATGGTAGTCTTCCCACCGCCGAATCAAGTCTTTAGGTACGGGTCGAATTTCCTGTGTTATAATTGACATGGGAGGCAAGGCATTTCGAATACAAGACTCACTTTCAACCAAATTAAAAAGTTTTCCACATCCTTTTCGAACTTGTATGGCAAGGGTTTTCCCCAGAAAAAATCTGGATTTACACACTGAATAAGGGGTACGAGTTCTGCCAAAGGAGAAATCAAAATGAGGCATTTAATCAGATCATCCCCTGCGAGACGCCTAGACACGAAATAATGAGGGAATGAATATGGCGGCTCAATCAGGCTGCTTACCATGTGAGAGGATGACCGCGAGTATCCAGCCAGTGATTATTATCTGAAAGTGCTTTGAGGAGTGCACGAGCAACATTCATGCGGGTTTCCGAATTGATATGAAAATCCGTTGACCGCCGTTCGTCTTGCAGGAAATCTAAAAATGATGCATGGTGCACAGAAATGGTACCCGCGTTCGAGGGCACCTTGAGGACAGAATGCAGGCTACGAAGAATTAACTGGACATCCCCAGGCTCCAGATCAAAAAGCCAATCGAGTTGGGCAGGTGTTAGTTGTACGTTCGCCACAATAGTGCAGTGCAAAATATCGCGGAGTTTGGAGCGAAACCGGGCCGGCACCCCAGACAGAATCTGGAAGTATAGCTGGTCAAGGGCTGCGAATGGGGTGTCTGATTGGGTTGAAGACAGGTTTTGAAGCACGGCCAGCCGTTCCGTTGGACGAGATTTTTTGTCGTCGATGAACTTGATAACGGTGGATGCGTAGACGAAATAACCAGAGGATTTTTCAATCAAAAATTTCAGAACCTCTGACGTTGGCCACGGAGTCGGAACATTCCTCATGGTGAGATGTTCACGATGAATGCGGGTGAATTCATGACAGAAGTATGTGTGGACGTTCTGGAAGGACTGCTCGACATTCATGAAATCAAGGATTCCGTTGAATAACGGGTTCTCGAATGCCTCACAAATATGAGCCTCTGGCCTGCTGGCGATGAGAAATCGAAGGGGACGGGGATGTCGGGGGGTGGCGACGGCGCTTCCTACCAAGCGTACTATCTCTTGTTGAGTGCCTTCATCTTGACACTCGTCCAGGCCGTCGATGAGGATAATCACAGGTGGGCAATTCGTGAGCGACTGGCATGGCCCGAGAATCAATTCGCGTAGCTGGATGTCCATGAACCTCCCCACGACAGATGGATCATACTCCACGCTCCGCGAAATTGGGACACGCAAATTGCGATCGTTGATCGCGAGCTGGTAGGCCAGTGTTGCAAACAAGACTTTGGCATTCCCGCGGGTTGGATGGTTCCGTTTGAAAAAGAAAGTCCCTCCAAGGCGACCCGCTGCCTGCAATTTTTGGCATAGTGTCTGCATGATGGCAGACTTTCCCGCCCCAGCAGGCCCATGCAGCCAACGGATGGGCTGGGGCGAGTAGTCTTGAACCGCCCAATTGTACAGGATATCCAGCATTTCTATGCGTGTTTCCGGATGACATCTGGGCTGCGGATAGCTGTCGGCAGAGTCGAAGAGGGCTTCGAGCGCGACGCCTCGGTGCAGAATATTTATTCCTGCTTCCGCGCAGTGGTGGTTCACGGTCCC
This sequence comes from Mycena leptocephala, assembly GCA_029378395.1. Taxonomy (NCBI): domain Eukaryota; kingdom Fungi; phylum Basidiomycota; class Agaricomycetes; order Agaricales; family Mycenaceae; genus Mycena; species Mycena leptocephala. Next base: position 206,759 of record JARJLF010000278.1, on the reverse strand, counting down.
GGCAGTGATGGATGTGCTGCCCTGCACAGATCGCAGATGCAGGGTGGCAGCTTCAAAGTTGGTAGTGGGTCCTTCCCCAGCACCCCCGGCGCCGCCATGGTGGCCGCCATTTCCACCAGCGCCTCCTTGACCTCCTGGGCAAGATCATTATCGCGTCTTTGCCGAGTTTCCTCGACGTACCATGGATGTTAACTGTATACGATTGACCGGCCATTGGTAGTCTCACTCGTAAGATCGGAGCGCTATGCGGATCCTGTGTATGTGGAGCAGCATCAGCGGCCGCCGAAGTTTTTAAATGGGAGATGGAACCGACCCGAGAAAGGATGATGAGGATGTAGGGGACTTCGAGGTGGAAGACAGACCCAGCCTCGCTGTGAAGTCTATGCAAGTCCGTACCAAGTCCGCACGATGAATTGAGACAAGACCAGGTAGGGATAGAAGGTGGCAAGAGTTGAGGTGAGCTAGAGTATGAAGACAGGTGAAAAGCAAGCACGACCCAAGGCTGTGACACGTGGCTGGCACGAAAGCTTCCGATAGACGCGCAGCTGTTTTTGTACTGTGCTATGTTTCACACGAAGCGCCACAAGAGGTGGGCGTGCCGAAACCGTTTGAAATCGAAAAATCGGTCATTCCGTGGGTTTCATTTGGCCGGAAATGATCAGATGCCCAGGAAAGTGGGAATGTTCTTGGTAGCGTTGACGGTACCCTGGTACTTCGTATACCCTGGGTCGACGAGGGGCGTTGCCATCGTGCACGGTCCCGCGATGAGTCCAAGGACCAAGGCGCATATAACGTGTCGCAACGGCATATAGGTTCAAGATTCAGTACCGTTCGTAGAACATAGCACTCGTGTGAAGTACGAGGGTCTTATAGTAAGCATCTGTGCACCGAAACATCCATCGGATTGACCGTCGGAGCACAAGTGGGCGTCTGGCAACATCGACTCGAAGGATCTATTTTCTCACTTGAAAAATTCCTGACCACCACCGCATGAAATTTTTGGTGGCTCGAGATGTTCTTGAAGTCTGAAAAATGTATGGACAGGTCTTTAAAGTTTCCTTCACGAGTCTTGCGTACAAGGTGGAAAGTAGGCGTGAGAGTTGGGCGTGAGAGATCACTTCCCATGACACCTCATCCCCATCAGTATGTCTTGCATGACGTCACACAAACGAAGTTCAACTTTTCGAATCTCATGAGCCGCCATATACCTACACTAGTACTCCACTACCACACGACCCTTCCGTCCCTCCCATCCAATGACTGACCCAACCGCGCACCAAACTATAGTGTCTCAGGAGCCAAAACCATCGGCACCTGCGGATTCCAACACAAGTAATGCGAGCCGCGGGGAACAAGGATCGGTGTCGCCTCAGGCAAAGGATGATCACCGTCCAGCGGAAGACGAGAGTGAACAAGAGAAAAAGTCATTCGGAAAGAAAGTCGTTAAAGGTTGGTAGTTACAGCATGAACATCACGCATCCTACTAACATGGCCTGTCTCCCTTGTGAAACAGTTCCGGTCGTTGCGTTGGACATCCTATACAGATTACCGATCTTCATCTGCGGCATGTGTTGCGCCCTGCTCGTATGTGACATGGATTACAATAGTAGCGAACCGGGCAGGTGTATTTGGTGTTACAATCTCTGCTGTGCATGTAAGTGCAGCACAGAAGCTCACTAGAATGTGGAATCCAGGGACAATAGTGTACTGTACATCGTGCCTGTACACTTCGATAATTCCTGGGTCCCGGTTCCTAAGTGGGACTGTGCTGTGTAATTCTACTTACCTATCGACATTTATCAAACTTTTTAAGGGCTGTATACTATTAATCTAACTCGATGCCACTGATCACTGGTCGATGCCGACCAGCATACATATAGCATGTCGAACCTCATTCGGTCGAGAGTGTCTACAGTCCCGCGGCGGCGCCCGCCTGATACGCATATATGAGGCGACCCGGTGCTTCCCGGGTCGTGCGTGCGAGGACAACCCGGACCTTTTAAAAAATGCTTTGCGCAGCGCGAGAGGTCCTTGCCGGGTAGTAAACCGGAGAAGTTCTGGCCTTCTAGACAAATGACGCGTCGTGAATGTTCTGAGGTACTATTGGTTCCATCGGGTCCGAATTTCCATTATTTAGCTTTCCCCAGTGCCTCCTCCCCTCCGAATTTTCCGGTATTGAATATATATATCACTGCTTTTTTTCTATCGGAATCCAAATCCTACAGGAACACGAGCTGGGAAACCTATTGAGAAAGGATTTCCAGCACATCAAAGTCAGCACCATTTTGGGAGTTGCATATATTCTGGCCTCACCGCTTGCCAGAAACTCCGGAAAGAATTGAGCAGCTTATTTAGTTTAATTCGAAGCATTTTGTCGATTCAGGTTTTTCTTGCCGCTGTGTTATTGAAGCGTGCTAAGGACAAGCGCGCAGCGTCACGAAGTGTCACAGTATGAATCGGAGGTTGAACCTGTCACGCCTTGTCCATGTGACTCCGAATGCGCCTTTCACACAACGACCTATGCAAGCGCACCCATCCGTATGTCAGAGTCCGAAATTAAATACCGCCCCTAATCTGTCCTTAGTACCGAGCTCTGGAACATGTGCTGCCCAAGTATCCTCGAGCCGCCGGATCCTTATTCCAGGCATACAACGACCTAAGGCACTGACGTGTCACGCATACGTAAGGCCTGTTAGGTAGGTTATTCTGGTAGAGCTAAACCTACCTAAGAGGGGTCCCGAAGGTGAAGGCCTTCGGGTTCTATTAGTCATATATTAGTCAAGAGGGACTATTCCCAATCAGGCAACACCTACCTCCACCTTTGTTTCACCTTTATCGCCTTGTCCCCGTCTTTATATCGCGGGGAGCACTTATCTGGCACACAGGGCATAGAACACAACGTCAATTACATTGGTGAGGCTAAAATATAAAGGAGTACGCTATATACAATACACAAGAAGGAGGTAGAATACACAAGGAGGTAGAATACAGCAAAAAGTATGTACAGTAAAAGATACAGCAATAGTACGGGTTAACAAGGCAACGGAGTATGATACACGGATAACACGACAGCTATATACAAAGGCGCGATACGAGAGTCCAAGAAATAATGAATGCGGGAAGGCCTTCACGGATGCGATGAAGGCCTTCGTGAATGCAGGAAACGGTGCGCGATGGGTCCAAAATCAAGTACGGGTTAACAAGGCAACGGAGTATGATACACGGATAACACGACAGCTATATACAAAGGCGCGATATGAGAGTCCAAGAAATAATGAATGCGGGAAGGCCTTCACGGATGCGATGAAGGCCTTCGTGAATGCGGGAAACGGTGCGCGATGGGTCCAAAATCAAGTACGGGTTAATAAGGCAACGGAGTATGATACACGGATAACACGACAGCTATATACAAAGGCGCGATACGATAGTCCAAGAAATAATGAATGTGGGAAGGCCTTCACGGATGCAGTGAAGGCCTTCGTGAATGCAGGAAACGGTGCGTGATGGGTCCAAAATCAAATGATTCACTAAGGCGAGTGTTGCATGAGTTGAATAAAAGCAGCAAGATTGCTGGCGGGAATGTGCGCCAGGACCTGGCAACCTGGGCCACGTTTGCAGGCAGGTTCGGAGGCGCTGCAGCTGATATACAAGTGGATGATACATAAGTCCAAGAAATAACACCTACAGCAGCCTCAGTAGATGCGCAGAGGGTTCCGAGAATCAAATCAGATTGATGTTACGCCGGGTGTTGACGTTCCCAAGCTGCTAGAGGGGGTTAGAAAAATTGGAGAAGGCAAACATATTAACATACCGAGCTTGCGTATTAAAGACTGTACTGCCACTGATGCGACTGACTGTTTAAAGTTTTAGACCGATTAAAGCCGACCGACGATTTATTGATGCGCCCGATGACGCGAAATCTCGCACAGCCACCCCATCCAAAACAAAAGACGGTAAAGTGCCAAATGTCATTTTGGAGTCTGAAAAGCCTTGAAAAAATTTGGTCCATCACAGGTTATGACAAACCTTCTGAAGGTTTACTTACAATGACCTTCGTCCCCTCTGCCGCTGACCTTCGCTGCCTCCATGACCGCCGTCGACCTTCATGAAGGTTTATGATGACCTTCTTCACCTCTGCTGCTGACCTTCGCCGCCTGTACGACTGTCATCAACCTTCACAAAGGCTTATAAGGCTTATAATGACCTGTTCCCTTTCTGCTGCTGGCCTTTGCTGCCTCCATGACTGCCGTCGCCACCTCCTCCGACCACATACACGTAAATAGCCGACGCCGCTGCCTCGGACTTACCTCATCTAGCAGCCAATAGGAAGCATTATAACCGTCAACCAGCACAGTCTTTTTTTCTTACCAGGACTCGCGCACAGATTTGTGTGCTTCAATGCCGGAAATTCCGTTTCTATCTCGCCCGAAGGTGTCTGATTTTAATTCAGATTTTTTTGCGACGGTGGAAAACCAATTCATGAAACAAGCCGAAAGACCACTAAGTTCTCATTCAAACATTGACTGTCCCTACTATCTTTATTATGTGCCGCCACACAAAGCATTTTTCCTGTGCTCAGAAAGTTTCAACCAGTAAGGAAAGTTGTTTAAACTTGTCCGTGAGCCCCGAGTGCGTGTTTATCATCCTATTCAGTGCACTACTGACCATGTAGTTATAACGGTGAAATTTTTCAAGTGACCTTCCGGCATCTAGAACACCGGCGCAAAGCTCAATCAGACTTCTGACCACCTTATAGCACCTTGCCCGAGCTTCGCTCGGAGGGTGCTTGGCCTTCAATGACTCGTGGGCAGGAATAATGTATTCTTGTGAATAGACCTACAAATTGTCTCAACCAGACCTACGATTGAGAACTGGCCCTTAAACTCATTGGATGTGCAACTTTAAACAATGGAAGCATCTGAATTCATTCAGTGAACGACGTTACAGCATTAACTAACAAAGTAGTTAGGCCATGAAGGCCACGAAGGTATCACCAAGCCTGGCACAAGGTGCAGCCAGAAGCGTGCAGTACAACCGATGGGGAAGGGTGCGGAAGCGGGCTTGTCTGTGGGTATCATGGGTATGGGGGAGAAGGTGCCCGAGGAGGGATGGCTGAGACGGAAACGAGTGCCATGCCTAAGCCTTACCGTCCTCTGACTCGGTGTCAACATTGTTGGTGCCTTCAAGTATGTGATTCCGTAGGGCAGGCGGGACAGAAGACGATTCCAAGCTGAGCGGCATTTTCAGCAGGATCTCGAAACCGCGAAGGTGGTGACGAAATGGGCGAAGGTGCGGACATCACGCTGTTTGAAAAGTGTATGGTCATGTACCAGAGCTGGGAGGTGTGGAGCCAGGGGAGAAGACACTTCCAAGCCATCGAGCAGCGCTTTTGGTAGGATCCAGAGCCGGCGAAGGTGGCGACGAAGTTGGCGAAGGTGGAAGAAGGTGCAGAAGATCACAGCATTTGATGTGTTTACGCTCGTGTACCAAAGCCGGGGCATTTGCGACCCAGGAAAGCACGATTAAAAGTAGCTGAGTGGCGCTTTTAGTAGAATCCCGAGCCGGCGAAGGTGGCGACGAAATTGGCGAAGGTGCAGATAATCAGACCATCTGATGTGTGTACACTTGTGAAAGACCATTGACCAGCACTTGAAGTGAGATTCCAAGACGGCGAAAGTTGTGGCGAAGGTGCCGACGGGTAGGAGATCACTGTTTGCCGTGTGTCCGCTCACCAGTCAGTATGTTGGAGGTATTGAGAATGGGGCTACACACGAGTGGGATAAAGGCATTTAACCTTTGAAACCGTGGAGGTCTCGCAGGATGCCGTACATTCGTGCTGTATAACGGCAGGAATGATATTGCGCGGCTTGCCGTGTGTACGCTCGTAATATTGCAGCCAGGGGGTTTCCAGTTGAGGGAAGAGTCGATTCCACGCGTCGTTAAGCCGCTGGGCAACGCTTTCAGAGGGTTTCGGAGGGGGTGAAGGTACCGAAGGTGGAAACGGAGGTTCCTCCATGTCGGTCCAATCTCCCATATTCGCGCCGGAGCCAAAGACTGCATCATCAGGGGCAATAGAGGCAATAGGGGCCGCACCTAGAGCGTTGGAGACCGGCTCACGACGCAAGAGAACGTCGAGCCGCTCGCGTGCAGCGGTAAGTTTCTGCTCGCGACCTATCCCCTGGACGACCTGTTGCTTGTGCTTGTCGTGTCCCTTCAGAGGGCTCTTGAAGTGTGTACCGGGCCCGCTCTTTGCAGTGTGCTGGTTAGCGCGCACGGAGCGCTTATGGCCAGCTGGCATTTCGGTGGAGGAAAAAGAAACGACAGCAGTCACGAGATTTGCATCCAATTTGGAATGATTTGATCGTTGAGTAAAAGAAGCACGACCCTTCACGGAGGCGTACCCCTCTTAGGTAGGTTTAGCTCTACCACATTAACCTACCTAACAGGCCTTACGTACGTGTGGCACCTCAGTGCCTGGGGTGCATACAACGATATCCTACTCGGTGAGATTTTTTCCATCAGTGACGGATAATCTTCTAGTGCTCATGCACACCCTTTCCCATTTTACAGTTCAACAGTGGACAGATGTTAAAGTTGTTGACCTGGAAGCCGTCTCGCGTGCCGCGATCACTGGTAAGAAACCCAATACCACGCGAGTATAATATACCCCCCCCCGGTGGGTCCTCGCATCTCTGTCCTCCAATCGCACGAGGTTTAAAACTCCACCGGGAATTAGGACGTGACTCTGCACGTTGTCCCGTGTTCATTGGCCGAGACACTGTCCTTTGCATGGTGTGTCGCACTGCTCTCAGAACCAGTTTCAGTTTCAGTAATCGAAAAAAAAAATGATATAGGTTGAAAACTGCTTTCGCCCAGCTCTCTGATCCTCCAGAAATATACCTCGCGATCACGTCCGACGACGTGTCGATCGTTTATTATAAAATCAGTCGGGGAATCATCAAGCCGCAGGTCTGAAGATTGGTGCATGGCAGTCAAGATGAACAAGCGTGCGAAGCACAGTTCGCCTCAAGCTCTAATGTAGTAGTACACTGGCCTTGAATACATCGAACAACGGACAGCATATGTCTGACATGTCTCTTCCCAAACCATACATCAACGATATCGAGTGAACCCCTTTACTGGGCAGTTAGACTCCCAACACTATCCCAGAATCTGCGGAGAAGTTGTATAAACGTTTAGCCCAAAATAATAATAAACGCACTGGCACCGCTCCAACAGAGCGTCAGAGGTTTTGACTGGTTCCACGACGGGAACACCGGCTGTCTCATTGAAATTCATCTCAGTGTGTCCCACATCCCATTTGTTCCACGCTGGCGTGATCGTTGGGTCGACTTTCACGTTGGGGTCAAGCGAGATGGCGAACGACGTAAAGCTCTGTGCAAATGCGTTAATGAAGTTCGTGTTTTGGAATGGCGGCGTTGAAAGTGTGGGCCAGTAATACGCGACATCGTTCGCGTGTAATCCTGGCGGAATCGCAAACTCGGCCTAGGTGCGTGAAATAAATTCTGTGAATGAGCAATTTCCTTCCTGGCACACCTTGAAGGAACGCCCACGGAAGGCACGGAGAAGGAAGTATGTGGGGCAAATGAAAATCGCTGAAGATTTGCCTTGGATGAGTATTCTCGAAATGGTTTAATGGATACGGACATTCCCCCTGGATAGCATTCTCCTGGAACAACGGCGTGCCTAAGCCGGCGTATAATTGTCCCACCTTGTCAGCCTGCGCCGGACCAAAGCCAGGAAACAGGTCTAGCGCATACTGGGTCGCGTTAGCCGTGGCACCCGTATTCTGATTGACAAAGTGCGTTCCTTCGAATGTGTTTGTCACAGAGAGAAGGGCCTCCTGAGTGCAGACATCAAGTGCAATTCTTGTAGACGGTGTTGTTGAAAAACACTGACCCCATTAACTTTACTTTGCAGGAAGGACAATGTGGGCCGCTGAATAATGAACGAGCCATCCACAACGGGGACGAATAAGAACGTCCCAAAAAATCCGCCGTTATTAATTTGGGTGTTGGCTGTTTGAAGGGTGTTGGGATCTGCTGCTCTCAAGCAAGCCATGGTATTGGTGGCAGCGGTACAACTCGAAGGACGTCAATGGAATATCCTCGATATTAATTCGAGTGCGTACTTCGTTTGAGCTGCGACCTCGTTGAATAACAGCTGGAAATAATTCAGAACGGTTCAAAGACAGTTTGAATTCCTCACTTCCGGGATGCGGTCGTTGTATTTGTACTGCGAAGGGAGAAATGTTGAACTGGTAATTGCAGCTCTGAATAATTGCGGCTTCGTCTTTCCACCATTTGCTACCACTTGTTGAAGCACAGATCCGGCACCTATTTTCTAGTCAATAAACGAGCATATTTTCTAGTTGTAACTCCGAATATGACACGCGCCTGCAGATTGACCCCATATGGTGACTTTGGAGGGATCACCGCCGAACTTGGTTATCTAAACCATACTTTAAACAGGAGCGGCCCAAAAATAGAGCATGCTGAGGCACACATGTTTATTGACCCATCTCAATGCAAAATCCTGATCAACTGAGGACTCCATTGTTAGAAATTTGTCAAGTCAGGTCAAATTGATGTACGCAGCCCGGCATTCAGTGCCCCATTTGCCTTGACTTTTGCGCCGGGCAGGAATCCTGACGGCAGAATTTTTAGAGAAATGATCTTTGAACAAAGAAGAATGTTCTCGCACCGAAGACGCCAAGACGATACTGGATGAGAACTACGACAAGGCCTCTGTTGCTTTGATTGATAACGTCTTCCCCGTTGTAGGCGCTAGCTTGGCCTGCAAGGTATCTGTGCTAAAGTTCATGGATTCATTGATTCTAAGCAAGAGCAGAGTCCAAACGCACCCTCCCCCATGAATCCAGACAAGTACCGGAAGTTTTTCAACCGGCGTCCCGGCAGAGTCACTTGGATAGTATACACTGCAATAAAATTAATATCTAACGGGGATTCGCACAGAAGAACGAACTTGAGGAACAAACAGTCCTCCGTCGAGATAACCTGGGCGGCGCGCGTTTCCAGCGGATTGGTTGGAGACAACCCTTGCGACGCCTGGAAACACTGGTTGGGCTGCACCGTGGCCTGCTGTACACCGGTTACATTGGCCGGAGGTTGTGGGCCGCGGAAGCGCAAATCACCTGCGAAAATATTTTTAAAAGCACAGTCGAGACTGAACGACTTGCTAAGTACGGACCCAGTGGCGCCGCCGCAAATCGAATTCCCAAGAAGTGGGATATGTTGGCCGCAGAGACAGTGCCCTGATACTGCGCGTAGCCCAGATCGATAATCGGGGCTGCCTGTGCTCCAGCGCACAGTATTCCTGCTGCCGCCGTAAATACTTTGCTCAGATGATGTCGCACAAACATATCTAGGGAAGGTCAAGGAGCAACTCAATAAGCCGGTGGGTTTTTATAGGCGTCGTGGCCATTTGACGCCCAATGAGAGTATCACTCTGCACCCGTAACGTCGCTGACGCTCCTCACTGAAGGCGATCACGAGAGCAGTCATGGGCCACAGATGGCGGCCCGGATAGATATTGCCAATGTGGTCGACGAAGGATGCTGGGATAGTTAATAGGAGCCCAGAGCCTGAGGAAGCGCCGGTCCGCAGTGCGACCAGCGCCATCTTCAAGGCTTGCCGGAGAAAGTGCCCCAAATAATATGCATTCCAAATTCCAAGGCCTAGGCCAGATAACTCCGAGTCGTCGAGAACTGCAGTAGAGGCCGGAGGATGCAACGTTACAACTCAATTTGAAATCTGCGGCACTTTGCATGCTTCCTGGAGAGTCCTGGAGGAACCGTCCACTCGTATGGATCGTGACTCAAGTCGGACTCGCACTGACCACCGGCGGCTGAAGATCTTTGAGAGGCACCAGCAAGAACAATAGTTTTAAAATTTTCGAACATCATGTCGTACGCTCGCTGAATTTGTACGCCTGAACAAGAGTGCATGGAACGAGCTGCAAGAAGAATGTTTTGTTCGTGTTTGGTTCAGACGTCGACAAAGTCCGATGCGATCGGGATTCTCTTTTTCTGACTGATTCCCATCTTCCGGCTTCTTCAGTTACGCTCGTAAATCGGTTTTTTTTCCGTTGTACTGGGTGTCCAAAGAAGGAAACCCAAAAAAGAAATCGAAAAAGGAAAGAGGAAGAGGGGAAAGGGAGGTTTTCGTTCCAAATTCACCGTTCCAATATTGGAGGTGTGAGGCAAGTTGAACGGAACTTGGAGGTGAGTTCAGGTTCAAGAAATTATTAATTCGACGTGTTGTTCTGCGACATCTCGAAGACTAAAATGTACACGACATGAATGACCTCAAAAGCGATGAAGAGACTCGGAGAGAGTATCTCCCATGTGCAACGGTCTTTCCCCATCCACGGCGCCGAATTTACTGGGAATGCGATTTGATTCCATACAGAACATGAGTCCTAATACGACGTGTAGACGTAGTAGGTCCAAACAAACACGAAATTTGTGGATGGTGCAGATGAATGGCAAGGATTGCAAAGTTTGAACTCACTGTTATAACCACTCTGCTAGTTTCAACCAGAAAAAAGCGACAGTAAAGACACCGATGCATGCCAATATGTGCTATGAAGCAGATTTCAATGGGAGGATAACAGAATCTGGGTTTAAAGGCTCACCTATTGACACAAGGGAGTGGATAGCGAAATTACATTGATAGCATTGCAAAGGACCCGGGCGTGTTCTGTGTGCATCGCGCCAGCACGGAGAGGAGCATCGGTCAAAGCCAGCGATTATAAGAAGGAATGGGGACATTGCTGACACGAAGTGGGGCGGCGCCCGGCCCACCTGGTGGATCAGTATCTCCCCGAGCGCGATGTCTACAATTAAGACCATTCACATCGCACCAATAACCCAAGAAACTGTGGCTTCCAGTTCCACCGCCTATTGTCATGCTACGGGTGCAGCTCGCAACTGCTGCTGCTGGCCTATCTACGTTCTCTGACCATGATTTGACCATTCTGAGTCGATTATGGCCGGTTGTCGTTTGCGTCGACTCGCCCATTTGCGATCAATTCGCCGTGCCAATTGGACTCCGTCTCACGGAGATTTCAGTGAATTATTGGACAGTAGACAGAGGGTGACATTCTGGGAGAGATAGAGCAATAAATGAGGTCTGGTCTGTTGGAGACTGAGCGATACGACGTGGAGGTTAGTAGATGGCAGATAATCGTGACGTGACCAATTATCTGCCAGTCACGCAAATTATCTGCCATCCCCCAATATTGAGACATACTGGACATACCTGGACAATCTGAACAGGCAGATGGTTTTTATATATGTTCTTGAGTCTAAATTATTATTTTCATGAAATTAGAGGGCAAGCTTATGAAGGTACAGGCAGCCGTGGCAGATAACCGTACAGCCACTGGCAGATAATACCCAGCTGATCTAATCATAAACCCGTAAATCTCAGCGGATCTCCACGTTACTAGGTACTGTTACCCGTCAATCAACTCAATTTAATTTAATTTAACTTAGGTGCACAGTTGGTTGAAGATCAATTCAGGTCCGTTCAATCAACGTTCAACTCAAGTTCCTGGCTGTGTTCTGAAACATGTCGACACGCAGTAGAAGAGAATCCTGGGTTGCGAAGCGGTCAAAGAACCTCTGTATACATTCACGATCCTCACCATGACAAGCACAGTCCTTACAACATGCGAGGTACGAGCACTCTATTGTTGTAGCGTCTGTTTATAAGAGACTAGCACGGTCCTCCAGGTATTCGGTCAAAACTCTGTTTCTTTTCATTCTGTCACCGTATGCGTGAATTTGGATTTGGCAGGCCGTTCTCACTACTCGCTATTAACTATCGCAGAAGATTCCGAAATCATGGTGGTTCCATCACCACAAACTAAATGCCGATAAATTTAACTACATTGGGAGTTGAAGGTTTTACGGCCCTATTTAATGCCACAATCAGACTTCGTCTCATCGGCTGCCATTTGGTATGCATCATGAAATTATTTACTCCGCTGGACAAGTCACGGTGTCCGGTGTGGAGAGAGCCTAAGTAGCTCCTCAGAATCGTGCAATTCACAATGTACAGAGGAGACCTGTTCTTGGGGGCGATCAAAACCCGCTGGTAGGTAGGTAGTTAGGTAGGAGTTGCGGATTTTAAGCCCCATCAGCACCGCTTGATTGCATGAGGACCTATCTGAAAAATATACCACGAGTACCGGGTTGTTGACAGATGGTCAATAACCAATCAAAGCAGAGCGCCTCGGGACCCCACTGTAGCATTATGCATAAAACACCTAATGTCTCACCGACAAGATGCCTCCCCAACCCACTGCTATTCACACTCGACGGGACAACATCACAGCATGTTTGACCATGGCCGGGGATACACTGAAAATCCTTGCCAATAGCCTCGAGGGGCCGCTCTTGTGGGCCATATCTAACACAACTCAGTCCCTCTCGAACAATCTGAAGGTGAATTACCCTGCACACTGAATCCACAGAATGAATCTCAGTTAGTCATATCAGACAGTCAAACACAACAAGACCATTTGTACCCAGTTGATGGAGCATACCTACAGGTTACTCACTGCAATTACCATGGTATACATCAATTCAGATACCGGAGGTGAATTGCCTCCCAGAGTGTTGAACCAAATTGGAAAATTCACTGAGTATGTGGCGCACATGCAAACAATGCCATTCGATAGTTATCAGCATCACTTAGAACCCTGCACAAAATTCATACCTATGTCGAGGCTCAGCATCGTGCCAGCAAAGTCCAGATGTTTTTCCGTCAGGGTGACATGAACACGCTGTTGAAAGACTCTAAGGCAGGACTGCAACAAGCGATGGAATTTTTTCAGGTGAGTGGATTACTTTGGGTTGCGTCAATTCGCCGAGAGATTTGATGTGCAGATCAAGGCCCTTAATATAACCCCAGATATTAGAGCAATGAAGGAAGATGCCGAGAAGAGACACCAAGAAGTTCTTGACATGATTGAAACACTCTCAGATTCAACCAGTTCGGAAGCAGCATCCACTGTATGAACATTTTGACTGTTTTCTTGCATTGTCTTGACCTCTGCCTAGATAAGTAGGGTCTATTCAGGGTCTCATAATAGGTATGTGATTCTGAATTCTGGAAGTGTCATAATCGATGATTCACATCTGTTCCAGTTCCAACTCTATCTCGATGCTGCCGTCGCAGCCCGCAATATTTTATGGCCGAGAGTCCGAGCTTTCAGCCATTCTCACAACTTTTACACAGGGATCACCCAGAATAGCAATTCTGGGTGCAGGAGGGATGGGAAAGACCAGTCTCGCAAGAACTGTTGTTCATCATCAGGCAATTTCGGCCAGGTACAACCAGCATAGGTTCTTTGTTGCCTGTGACTCTGCAGCCAACAAAATCGAACTCGCAGCACTCATTGGTGCCCATCTGGGATTAAAGCCCGGGAAAGATCTTACTCAATCCGCTGTCTGGTACTTCAGTGATGGCCCACCTAGTCTCTTGATTCTCGATAATCTAGAGACAGTGTGGGAGCCAACAGAATGTCGTGGCGATGTCGAGGAATTTCTATCACTGCTCACGGATGTGGAGCATTTGGCATTGGTGGTGGGTGTGTGTTTCATTTTTTACGTGTCACTCAAGGGCAAGCAGATTACAATGCGAGGGGCAGAAAGACCGGCCAAAGTACAATGGACTCGTCCATTTTTTCCGCCTCTGGTGCCGTTGGAACAGGATGCTGCTCATCAAACATTCATCGAGATTGCTGATAACACCCACAATTCAGCAGAGATTGACAAAGTGCTCCTTCTAACAGACAACATGCCACTGGCAATCAACCTTCTTGCCCATTTGGTTGCCTCAGTGGGTTGCTCTAGTGTATTATCCCGCTGGGCAGAAGAGAAAACATCTCTGATTTCAGAGGGTTATGACAAAAGATCCAACTTGGATTTATCTATTTCATTGTCTCTGTCAAGTCCCAGGATCAAGTCTGTCCCTCATGCACAAGATTTGTTAAGCCTCTTGTCAATGCTACCTGAGGGCCTTTCAGATAGTGATCTCATCCAGAGCAAGCTCCCAATGGGCAATATCCTTGCATGCAAAGCAGCATTAATTCGAACTGCTTTGGCCTACAAAGATGAACAGAAGCGACTGAAAGCATTGGTTCCTGTCAGGGAATACATGGCTAGAGTTCACCCTCCAGGAAATGACCTTATTCGGCCTCTTCGCCGGTATTTCCAGGTGCTCCTCGGATTCTACCAAGGAACTTCAATCAGTTCAGCACCCATTGCGCAAATATCATCAAATATGGCAAACATTCAGATAGTCCTCCTAAATGGACTCCAGCAAGATCACCCTGACCTCGATGCTAGCATTTTAGGTGCATTGCATCTGATTCGGTTCAGCCAGCTCATTGACAAAGGGTCTATTCCTTTGTTTGGCCAGCTTCATGATGTCCTTCCACACTCTTGTGATTATCGACTCAAGGCCTACTTCATTGCGGAGTTGTTTGGGTCACGGGAGTATTATCCAATATCGAATCCAGAGACACTTGTGGCCCAAGCTTTGGACCTCTTTGAGCAGTTCAATGATCCAGATCTCAAATGTGTGCTCCCTGTTCAAGTCTTTTTTTATTCATATTGACCTATTTTCAAGGTACCCTCTACACCAGGTTTGCAGACTATTATCAGCACCGGCAACATCATTTTTCCACTGCAATGAAGTCTCGCCAATGTGTTATATCTTTGGCCATTTCCACTCAGAACACCATAAGACATTCAGATGCATTGTCAAGCATTGCCTGGACAAACTGGCGCCTTGGTGATTATTCTGCCAGCCTCGTGCATGGACGTGAGGCAGGGAGATTGGCCAGAATTTTTGGAGATTTATTCAGGGAAGCATGTGCACTGAACATAGAAGCCACTTGCTGGTATTCATTTGGGTGCTACCAGGAGAGTGTGTCTGCCTGTAATAGAGGAAGAGAACTGCTAGCCCTTTGTGGCCTGTCTGGTGGTGGTATCGATCACACCTTCATCGGAACTCTGGCAGAGGTCCATCGGTTTAAATCAGAATATGATGAGGCCCACAAGATCCAGACTCAGCTCCTCAAAGACGCCTCTGTGGAGCAGAGTCCTTATACTCGTGCTTGTGCTTTGGTGAACATTGCTGAGATTGAGGTGCCAGCTGGAGCTCCAAAGGAGGTTGTGCAGAGGAATATTGAGAGGGCCAGAGAAATATTTGAGGCACGGAAACTGGTCGCTGAAGTAACCCTGTGTGATATCATTGCTGCAGATCTCAGCCTGAGAGAAGGAGACACTTTGATGGCAAGGACTGAGTTTGAAAGATGCCTCCAATTATCCCTGGGACACAGTAATGAAAGCACAACAAGCTGTCTGGAGCGGCTGGGCGATGCCGGGTGCTGGGGTGTCACTTGGATATCTGACTGGGCAACAGTGCACCTAACACATTCCCTCAAGTGCAAAGATAGGTTAGGAGTGCACAAGGCTCTGTTGTCCTTAGGAGATATGTTTCTTGCTTCAAATGATGAGGCCACGGCGACTACTCTCTTCATTGTTGCCCTGGATGGATTTACACAGATGGATGTCCATCATAGCAGAGCAGAATGCATGCTCCGTCTTGGAGACCATGCTATGGAACACGATGACGTATTGAAAGCTGTGGAGCTTTGGGAAACAGCCAGACCACTATTTGAACGGTCATCACAATCGAAACGGGTTGAACATGTGGATGAAAGGCTTGCCACTGTTGCTCAAAATGTGTTAGAGCAACACAGAAAGACCTTGGCTCGCTTGGCCGGGCTGAATGCACCCAGCAGTGTTGGGCAGGAAGTGCAAGACGAAGTATCTGATCCTGAAGATGAGGAGGATGTAGATGCCCTGGAATTGATTGGGTCACTGACCACTTAGCAGTCTTGTGGACTATGTACTGAAGTAGTGTGTTTCTGTACTGACCATTATCCACCAAGGCATGATTTACCAGGTATTTACAGTGGTCATTGTAGTTTATTCTGAATGGACATTACAGCTGATCCTGAAAGTAATGAGAATCTTTTTTTTTTCGCGTGCTTCTCAATTTGGCAATGTCAAAACGAGTTGAAGGCCGCGCGAAGGCCGACGAATTGAATGAAATTATACAGTATTTTTCAACAGTTATTCCGGTACACACTCCCCCGCCTTTCTTCCTCTGTTTTTATGAAGTCGTCCGGATTATGCTTATGCACAAGTGCAGTGCGCCTAACAAGGTTCAATTCGTAGGGGTACACGCGCAGTCCCTGTGAGTGACTAGCTCGTCCAGTTAATCGGCGAGACGGGGTTTGATTCTCCGCTGGTGCATAAAGGTAGATGTGTGCGCACTTTTTTCTCCTCGGATCAGCCCGGTCGCTGGTGTGCAGTTTATCATATTTTTTTTTAATTCCGCGGGGGGCGGTGATGTGTCAAATGGCAAACAAGCAGATGGTGGGCGTAATAATCAACTCTTTGAATTTCGAGCCAGTGCTGAGTGGAACGCAAATTAGTCTCTTATAAACAGACGCTACAACAAAAAAGTGCCTGCGCATTGTTGTAAACGCAAATCAATTGGACCTCGAACAATGTCGCGCCTACTCACGTTACAAAATGTGAGACCAAATTTTCTGCGCGTATCCACGAGCAGGTATAAGTGCCGGCGTGAGCGTCATCTCATGCACCGCAGAACAAGTTCAACTTCAACTTGAGTTCGGCCGACGGTCGGATTCGGACGCCGGGTCCGAAGTCGATCATGCTGACAAACGCGGCACGCATCTATTGACACCCGCAGTCGTCTGCTCATCGAGGCTTTGCGCACTCAGTCACTATGTCCTTCTCCGCACGGACGTCGGCGCTATTCCTCCCGCTGACACCCACGTCTGCGCCTCCGCGCGCTGTCGCCTAACTCTCACCACTCCTCGCGCTACTTCCATTTGTACCGCCGCCGGTCTTTCCCTCCCGTGGTCTTGTACCCCGTTTCCCGTGCCCCGTTCCCGCTTCATCACGTTTCATACGCCAGGCTATATCTGCGCATCCGCGACGTGCTTCTCTGAGTCGCCGCACAACCCCTTCGACACGCCGCCGCTCTCGCGCGTGCACACCACTCTCTCCGCCGCAACCTTCCCAGAAGATGTCCCCACCATGCCCACAAAACGCATGGCCTCCACCGCCCTCCCCCCCGCCGCACCTTACGCCACCGTCCCCAAACCCTGGACCACAAACCCCAACCCCCGCGCCACATTCTCCTACTACCTCACCTGGTTCCTCCTCATCCTCGGCGCCGTCCAGTCCTACTTCTCCTACCGCAACGTCCGCCTCGACCGCGCCCCGCTCTGCCTCGTCTTCCAAGACACCTTCGACTCCGGAGACGACCTCGGCGTGTTCGGCGCGCAGAACGGTCAAGGGAGGTGGTTGAGGGAGGTGGAGATGGGCGGGTTCGGGAACGGGGAGTTTGAGATGACGACGGGGTCGAGCAATAATTCGTTCATCGGCAAGGACGGGAAGCTGTATTTGGTGCCGACGTTGAATGAGGCGGCGCCGTTTGCGGACGGGACGACGTACAATAGTACGGATTGTACCTGGAATGTGACCGCACCGAATGGGGGGTTTAATAGTGGGCCCAGTGGGATGGAGTGCGTTTTCTTTTGCTTTTCTGTCTCTCTCATAACGGAGGCTAACGCACACACAGCTTCGACTATGCAGGCTACTTTGCTGCTTGCTCGCGCACCACCAACAGTACCGCTGGCACCATCATCAACCCCGTACAGAGTGCCCGTGTGAGCACGTTCGTCAGCGCGAAGAGTGAGTCTTCTTTCCTTGCTTCATCTCTTCCTGGGGTCCAAAAAATGGTGTTCTTCCTCCTAAAAAATCCTGGGATCTTTTTGGTGGGGGCGAGCGGGTGGATGGATGCGTTCCTCAGACCCGGGCGTGTGTGCCCCGGCTCCTGCGCGATTGTAGGACCGTGTGGCGTGTGACGGGCAGACGTACCCCGGGGCGGGTGTCTTCGCGGGGTCTGCATCTGCGTCTGCGTCTACTTTGTCCTTGCGTCCTTGCGTCCTTGCGTCCTTGCGTTTGCGACCTTGCGTCCGCGCCCCCGTCGCGCGCGTTGCGGCTCTCGGCTTGATGTATCCCCGTCCGAATCGCTCTGAAGCGAGACGAAGGCGCTGCATCTCGTCGCTCTCGTCGCGTCGGGAGGAGTCACCCTCGCTGCTGCGTTTGGAGCATCCCTCGTCGCTCGTCACTCGTCGACTCCTTCTCTTTCCCTCCTTTCTCTCACCCTCCCTTCTCTCTCTCTTTCTTTCTCTCTTCTTTTCCAAACACCAACACCAACACCAACGCTGACAATCACTTCGTTATTTCAAAAGCCGGCTCCGAAGCGACCCTCTCGCGCGGCAGCCTGCGCTACGGCAAGGTCGAGGTCAGGGCGAAGATGCCGACGGGGGATTGGGTGCGTTTTCGTTTTCTTTCTTTATACTGCTGCTCGTTTTATCACTCTTCCTCTTTTGTACATTCTCTCGACGGCTGGGCCCGGTCGCTCTCCCCTCTTCCGCTCCTTCCCTTGCGATCCATCCACGCCACGCGCTCGCTCTCCACTCCACGCGCTCGCGCTCCCCGTCTCCTTCCCTCACCAGCATCACACCATGCGCTCTCCCCTTCACCGACCTCCCCTTCCTTTGCGTACAATCATGCCTCCCTCTCCCTCCAACCTCCATCTCGCCTCCTCTTTCCTTTCTTCCTTTCTTCTTTTCCCACCTCGTCCTTCCTCGCCCTTGCCTTCTCCTCCCTCCCTTCCCCTCCTCTTTTTGCCGCCGCTCCCTCTTCCTCGCCCTCTGCTTCCCTTACGATCCTCCACGCCACGCGCCCCCTTCTCGTCCTTCCTGTTCCCCATTCCTCTCGTACACGCTTTCCCCTTCGAAAAATCATCACCTCGCCTTGGTGTCTACTCCGTCTTCTCATTTCGCCCGCTCGTCCCCCTTCCACCTCCCCTCCCGTCCACTCGCATTTCCTTTCTCCTCCTCTTTATACTGTCGCTTCGTCGACTTCCCTCTCCCCAACGCTCCCTTCCCTTGCGATCCTCCACGTCACGCGCTCCCCCTTCTCGTCCTTCCTGTCCCATTCCTCTCTCGCTTCCTCCTCCCCCCCACACTCTTTCTCCTTCAAACCCAGCTTGGTCTCCGCATCGCTCGCTCCCTCACCATCTTTCCTCTCCTTCCCTCTTCCCTCTTCGCTCTTCACTCTTCACGCTTCCCCACCACGTTCAATCTTCGCGCTCGTCCGGCTTCTCCACCTCTCCTCTTTTTTATTTCATTTTCATTATTATTTTCCTCTTCCTCCCTCCCCTCCTTCCTCTCCACCTTCATAATGCTAATCTAAAAAACAGCTCTGGCCCGCAATCTGGATGCTCCCCGTCAACAACACGTACGGCCCCTGGCCGCGCAGCGGCGAGATCGATATCGTCGAGAGTCGCGGGAACGGGGTGAAGTATACGAATCGGTGCGTTTTTTTTCCCGGTCTTGTCTCTCGCGACTGTCCCTGCCTGCCTTCCTCTCGCCATGTACTCTCGCAAGATGGGTCGTGGAGGATGTGGGGCGCGCGGGGGAGGAGAATGAGACGAGGCCGCCTCGTCGTCCGTTCTTTCTTTCTCTGCGAGGCGAGGCGGGACGGGGGGAAGGAGAACGAGAACGAGGATGATCCCTTGCAAAAACCAGTGCGCAGAGGATATATGGCGGCTAGCCCGAGATGCGGTGCTGCAGACGTAGACGCAGACGCAGACGCAGATAGGGAGACCGAGATCGAGATTGAGACTGAGACGGGGCGCAGCGTCGGGGTGGCGTCGTGTTGGCGGAGGCGGGGAGCACCGCGTCGGCGGCGCGGTGGTGCGGGCGGGCGGAGACGTGCACCACGTCTTCGTCGTCCTTTCTCCACGAGGCGACGAGGGTCGAAACGCGGCGGGGAAGGAGGAACGAGGGACGATCCTTCGCCGCTCCCATTCCACCTGGCGCGGCCGAGATGTGGCGCTGTGCAACGGAGTCGGCCGTCGCGTACTGGTGGTGCGACGCCCGCCCGGGGACGAAGACGGACGCGCGCGGACGGCTGATACACTCCCTTTCCCGTCTCCTTCCCCTCCCCTCCTCCCCTCCTCCTTCCCCTTCCCTTCCCTCTCCCTCCCCTTCCCCCCCTCCCTCTTCCTCCTCTCTTTCCCTTACCTAGTACTGACGTAATAATCCAGCGGCGCAAACTACGTCCAAGGCGCGCTCAACTGGGGCCCCACGCCGCAGCTCAACGGGGTGGGCAAGAGCTACTCGTGGTGGGCGGACAAGCGGGTGCCGTTTAGCGATGGGTTCCATACGTATACGATGGAGTGGACGGAGGGGTGGCTGTAAGTTTTTTTTTTTTTGAATCTTCTCATCTTCCTCTTCTTCCTCTTCTTTCTGAGCTCTTTCGTTTCATTCTGTTTCGTTATATTGGATTTCCATTCTTCGACGGCTTTTTGGCGTTTTGCGGGGAGTGTTTTTTTTTTGGGGGGGGTGCTTTCGCGAGGTGCCGATAATTAATGGCAGGACGAGGAGCAGAGCGGCGACCTTGAGGAGGGCAGCGGCGTCGAGTCGTGCGCGCGGGGGTGTTTTCGGGAGTCGAGAGAGGCGTCGACTCGTGTGCGCGGCGGCGTCCTTCTCGATCCTCCTCCTTCCTCTCTCTTGGGCGGAGAGCGGAGGTGCCTTCGAGGAACGGCCGCTTGAGGGTGCCGACCGAGTCGACTCGGGACTCGTGGCATGCTGCGTGCTTTCCTGTTTTCGGCGAGGGATGTTCCTTGCTTTCGGGAGCTGCATCCCTCCTCCTTCCTTCCTCTGCATTGTCGCATTGTCATTATCACCACCCATACTAACTCCTTTTTTTTAACGTTGCAGCCGCATCTCTGTCGACTCGCGCCTGCACACGCTCCTCGACATGCAGTTCAACGAGCCCTTCTGGAAGAGGGGGCAGTTCCCGCAGACGGTAAGTCTCTTTTCTTCGCCTTGCCTCTTTACCCTGCCTTGGCGCTTTTCGTTACCCTGCCTTGCTTCGCTCTTTTCTTTACTCTGCCTTCGCGCTTTACCCTGTCTTCGCTCTTTACCCTCCTCCCCCTCCTCCTGTCCTCATTGAATACGTTATCCCCCCCCATTCCCTGCCTCCGATTGAATTATTAATCCACGATTAACTTGTCTTTGACCCCCAATCGAATCGAATATTCGCGGACAACAACTAACTAATGCACCCTTCTCTCCTCGCAGGTCACCGGCACAGACGGGCGGCAACAGGCGCTGCAGGACCCGTGGCAGAACGGGACGAACACGACGCCGTTTGATCAAGGTGAGTCGCGTTCTTCGTGTTTCTTTTTTCAAGAAAAGGAAGAAAGCGAAGAAAGACGGCGTGTTTTATACACGGTGGTCGTACTTGACGGGGGCTGCCGCTGCGCCCGCGGAGGATGTTAGGAGTGGGAGAAGAGGGATCGCGCTCCCTTCTCGTTGCCTACCCTCTTTTTCTACTCGCCCCTCTTTTATTGTTTATTGACATGAGACTAACGCACCCTTGCAGACTTCTACCTGATCATGAACGTCGCGGTGGGCGGCACGAACGGGTGGTTCCCGGACGGGCAGGGCGACAAGCCGTGGCTCAATCAGGCGGGGAGTGAGTTGTTTTTCTTGGCTTGATTCCTCTCTTCCCTCTTTCCCTACCCTGCGTCCCCCACCTGCCTGCCTTCCCTTCCTTCTTTCCGTCCATCCCTTCCTTCTTCGTCCATCCCGCTCTGCCCTCGATACCTCTCCCTTCCCGCTGCGCGCCCCTCCTTCCCACTCTGTCTTCCCGACGCACGTAACGCTGACGCCACGCCCCACAGACCCGATGGAGGACTTTATCAAGAACAAGAACCAGTGGCTCCCGACGTGGCCCGAGAACGTCGAGGATCGGGCGATGGTCGTGTAAGTGGTTTTCCTTTCTTTCGCTCTACCTCCCTTGCCCTTTTTTCGGCTTTCCCTTGAATTTGAAGTGAAAAGAGATGAGATGCTGATACGACGCTTTGCAGGGACTACGTCAAGATGTGGAAGCACTGCGGGGACCCGTGAGCGCGTCGCGTCGTACCTTCAACGCGTCGTGTACCTCCACGAGCAAGAAGAAAGCGCTCCTCCTTACTTATTGGGTTTTCGGTTATCGGCTTTTGGCACGGACACCCGACTCGTACAGTACCTACTATCACATAGACAAACAAACTCCTTATCCTCGTACATTCATTCTTTTGGTTTGCGTAGTAATTTATATAGCTGTCGCTCGTTGGTTGGTTGGTACATTAATTGGTCGTAGTACATATAGTGGGTTGAGTAGGAGAGTAGGAGAGGAGTAACAGATGTAAAAAAAACAGAGGGAGGAGAGAAAATAAAATAAAAATAATAATGTCGGCCCGATTCGGAAGGTTAGGGGTTCCTCTACCACCCACTTGCAGGTCGATTGCTTGAATCGGAATCCGCCCCAGGCTCAGAAGCACCACAGATGAGACCCTCCTCAGATCCTCGAAGTCCCACCCGAAATATGGGCGCACTGGCAGGTCACCCGTTTATCTGACCGTCAAGCAATCGACTATCACACGTCTCTGCGCCGTCTCGCAGGCGTTCTACTCTTTCTCTGCGGTGACATGATGTCTGAGCCCCGGCTCCGGGATGACTTGGACGCAAGCCCTTCCCCTTTGGAGGACGCTCTGCGACGACAAGACTCAACCCCATGAATGACGACGAAACTCGATGAGCTGAGACTGGACCGAGGACAACTGATCAGTGATTCGGGGGGGCGGCGGTTTCTGTCCGCGGGTTAGAATACGTCGTTGTTTCGACGCTCCGCGGAATGAGCGAAACGACGCCGTCTGGTCAGCCCATTCGCGGGCGGACGCTCAAGTGGGACTCGAAGGTGAGCGTCCTCGAGCTGGGCAAAGTCCTCTCCTCGCCCTTTCTGCGCGGAAAACGTGCCCTCTGCCGGGCTTTATCATTGACAGGCTATTTTCGACCCAAGACGACCGTTGATATCCCAGGGAGCGGGTCAATCCCTAATGCCTTCACCGGCCCCATGAAAACTGCGCGGCGATCTTGCGGTAACGCGGGGACTCCGCCAGCTCATCATGCTGCCAGTGGCCGCCAACCGCTGGCGCGACGACCTCCAGTCCATCCTATCGTCATGTAGCTCGATGTGCGCGCAGTCGACAAAGACGGTGTAATCGGCCATGCCCCGAGCCACCCCAGAGCCAGTCAGCCACCCGCTGGTATGTAGCAGGCTTCCCGCACACTCTGGAGGTGACGCTGACTCGGACTGACTGCTCGACTACCGCGCGGTCTGCGCTACGCTTCCGATGACGCTACAGCACCTCGGCGTCCGGGTGC
This sequence comes from Mycena leptocephala, assembly GCA_029378395.1. NCBI lineage: Eukaryota > Fungi > Basidiomycota > Agaricomycetes > Agaricales > Mycenaceae > Mycena > Mycena leptocephala. The sequence continues at coordinate 183,308 of JARJLF010000278.1, read as the reverse complement.
AGCACAAGTACGTGAGGAAGGCAGACCAGAGCCGACCCGCAGCGAAGTTATTCCCCACCGCAGCGTTCGCGGGGGAGCGCAACATGGCGTTCTGCACTCCGACGCCCATCTCGTCCTCTGGGAGACCGCTCCGTGCTGTCGAAGGCGTGCTCGTCGTGCGACGAGTATTCGGGCCGACGATTCGTCCATCGAGCATCGATTCGGGCACAGGCGTGCAGAGGCGGCGTTTAAGCTGGTCTGGATCGGTATTGGATGGGTCTCAGTGGTATAAGGAGGAAGCTACAATGTGGCAACGTTGTTTCGACTTCGGAAGACCTTTAGAACAAGAATATCGTCACAGACGACTCGGACGGCCCGGGTCCCTTTGAAAGACGAGGCAGACAGCTGCAATAACACCGACATCTCGGAGACGAGGCGCGAAGATTACGGTTGTTCGTCATTGGTATTGGCCTGACAGGTTACAAGGAGAGAGATCAAGAGGTCGAGTTTGGGCAATCGGCGTCGGGGATATCTGAATCTTCGAGTGGGCAGCGCCGGCGTATGAGCTGCGCCGGTGCGGTCGATATGTGTTGTCTCCTAACATATCGTTGCTAACACATCGTTGTAATTTTCCCTGTCATGTTCCTATCGATGCGGCACATTATGATAAATGAGGTTTCGTACTTGATTTTGCCAGCGAAAAGTTTCGTACTTGATAACTCTACCCTCCGCGCTGCCCGAGACCAGACCGGCGCATCAAGGTTAGTGGTGGGAAAGTTTGGTTCAGACTTTCGGTTCGAACTCGAACTGAACCGAACTGAACACGAAGTTCAGGTTCAGGTTCAGCTAAATGCCTGAACCTGAACCTGAAGTTCGGTTCAGCGTTCGGGCGGAGACTTTTTTTGTTGAACCGAACCGAACCTTGAACCGGAAACAGAGCTGAACATCCGATTGTTGGGCATTTTCCCCAACATTTTGCATTATTCCGAGAGGAATTCCGGCCAGCATAACACTATGACCTTTCCGGAACGCATCCACACTCACTATAGATGTGGGTTGAGCTTTTATCGCAAAATTGAAGGGACATTGATTGCGGATCATTTCTGGTTAGGTATTTGTACGCATCCATTTCCCGTTTTGTGGGCTTAAAAAGTGACATTATGCATGTTTAGAGACCCACCCACCCAGTTAAAACATGGATTGACCAGGATTTTTCCCGTCTGTGGAAAAAAAAAATCAAAAGAAAATTATCGGTTCGAGCTAGTTCGAACGCGTTCGAACCGCGAACCTGCGGTTCAGGTTCGGGGTTCAGCAAATGTCTAAACCTGAACCGAAGTTCAGGTTCAAGGTTCGGAAAAAATGGCTTTGAACCGAACTGAACCGAACTTTCCCATCACTAATCAAGGTTGCCGAAAGTCCTCACGATATGTGCAGTCAACCACGGAGATCCAGTATTTGTCCTCACAGTGAATCCAGCACCGGATGCGATCTTGCCGGGAAATTTTGGTTGCTGGGTGCACAGATAAGACGGCGGCAGATGCAATTTGAATGAAGTCCAGATCGAAATCTGCGTTCAAAAATGGGCAGATTCAAATGATGTAGACGACTGCAGGGACGTCGAGATTGGGTCTCTCCTGAGCAGACGGGCGGCAGCGGCGATTCATATTATTGGCCGAGACCAACGAATAGCTAATTCAAATGAGAACCGTTCAGACCAAGGGAACCAGCGGTACCGGGGATTGGGATGTACGTTGGTAGCAAATTCGATAGTGGCACGTGAGCCGCTGGCGCGACGCGACGCGTCTAAACACGCACACAGGATGTCATTCATCACCGGCTTTTAAATGTGGTTTGCGCATTTCCACGCGGCATATGAAGGGTGGAGGACTTTGAGGAGCAGGCATCCATCCAATACGCGGCGGACAACGTCAACCTGGCGTGTGGTCAACATGTGGTGTTGACTTCATCTGATCGCGACTAGCCATCACTGGCACTTTCTCTGCAGCACCACGTCAGAATTCGAAGTACTGCACCTCGATTCCTGCTGCCTAGCCGCCGCACTCGGAATCCTAGATGCCATGGATTCGTTATCTAGTCTTGCCGTTGGCGAGCCCAGACTTCCACCGGAGCTGGAACACAAGATCTTCGAAATCACCGCTCTCTCGCGCGTGATGGAAATCCCAAATCTACTGCGGATCGCGCAACGTGTCAAGCAATGGTAGGATCCTTTTGAAGTTCATATGCATTCTATCCACGTTTCTCAGGGTGGAGCCATTGCTGTATTGTGTGGTCTTATGCACCTCAGAGCATCGGAGACCAATTCATGGTTTTCCTGCTTTTACTGTCCACATTCTGCTGGAGGGAAATCGAGCAGCGCTGGTTTCGAACTCAGTCAAGCACTTGTTCCTCGATGATTGTACTCGAACGGACACCATCCTCATTGCATGCCCTCAGGTCACATCCCTTATGTGCCTCGACAACGACCTTGCACAGCTGAATGCACTGCTTGAGATTGAGTCCCTCCAACAATTAACAATCAATTATGACGCGGTTTTTGTCTCCACCCCCATTGACCCATTCCGCAACATCATGCACCTCCACCTCTATGTCTTCTTCGCTCAGAATCTTGACCTCAATCATCTCTGTGCACATCTCTCCCTCATGCTGAGCCTCACACATGTTGCACTCGAGGCCCTCCTGTTTACTTCCCAATTCTACGCCGCCTTACACGAAATACGCGCCTGCAATGTATTGTGTTGCTGTATGATTCCATGCACACCATCATGGATGCTCGCCTGCTCGTTGACAACCATTGGTTCGTGTGTATCCTGCAGGAAACACATGTTCTGCAGGAGGGTGGCTGGTTACGTGATGTATTGGGCACTGGCAAGGATTACACAGGGGGCATGACCCACCGCTTAAAATCTATAAGCCGCAGTCGCTTATAAGCGGTGGGTAACTCGCAGGCTGCTCGCTTATTGATGGCTCGGAGAATTTGCCTCATGTTTCCCTCATGCATATTTGTAATACCAATTAATGTTGAGTGGGCTCAAACCTGGGCAGTGGCATTCCTTTTAAAATATCACACTTTATTTAGTGACAGACTAAAAAATACAAAGAAATCTTGACTACACATCCAAAAAATTACTGAACTCTCTGTATACATATTCTCTGCATTGGCTTTATATTTTTGCAACTTTCACAACCTTGTGTGCTTTCCTAGCAACTTGGTGTACTGATGCCCAGGGGCAGGGCACTTGGTTCTTTCCCCAGAGAAAAACTCAGTGGGGATGGCATATGCCATCAGGTGGGTCACACTTATGCTTTTCTGTATGGCGGTCAACGTGGTACTTTATTCACGAGGGGTAGAATATGTTAATCTTAGGTACAATAATGTTAATTTTAGGTATAATAGATGTGAAATTGAAGGAGCACGAAATCTTACATAATGTTGGCACACAAACTCTCGAACATTTTTCCGGTACAAAAACTCTCTCATCATCTTTACCTCTGTAGCAGCTGTCGGCAGCTGTCGGCACCATCAGGTGGCTGTGCTGATGAACCTACGGGCCGGATCGAGGCCGGATGGAGTTGAACCTGTGATATTCCCTCTGAAAAGGGCTACAGGTTACCTCCTGCATATTAGCCTCATTGATATGCTAGAAAACTCCAGGCTCCAATAATTACCATGTTCTGTGTAGATCCTTGAGAAATACACTACATATTGTGCAATTTGGGAGAGCTCGGCATATGCACCATTGGCACAGCCACTTGATGGTGCCGACAGCTGCTATAGAGGTAAAGATGATGAGAGTTTTTGTACCGGAAAAATGTTCGAGAGTTTGTGTGCCAACATTATGTAAGATTTTGTGCTCCTTCAATTTCACATTTATTATACCTAAAATTAACATTATTGTACCTAAGATTAACATATTCTACCCCTCATGAATAAAGTACCACGTTGACCGCCATATTTCTGCTCATGTTTTTTGGAGCAAAATTCAAGTGCACCTAACAACACACCCAAGAGAAACTGAACAATGCAGACAGAAATATGTCTATAGAGTTGTCTATAGAGTTCAGTAGTTTTTTGGGTGTGTAGTCAAGATTTCTTTTGTATTTTTTAGTCTGTCACTAAATAAAGTGTGATATTTTAAAAGGAATGCCACTACCCAGGTTTGAACCCACTCTACATCAATTTGTATTACAAATGTGCATGAGGGAAACATAAGGCAAATTCTCCGAGCCATCAATAAGCGAGCAGCCTGCGAGTTACCCACCACTTATAAGCTGCTGCGGCTTATAGATTTTAAGCAGTGGGTCATGCCCCCTGTGTTACTGGGTGCGTGCGGTGTGAGCCATCACTTTGTGATCGCTCTGGAATGCTACGTACAAAGCGGAAACGAGCGAATCAAGAGCAACAGAAGACAAGCCTCCTTTACAATCACATTTCTGACCCCGCACGTCCACGACTTGAAAAGCCCAACAACGCCCAGGAAAAGAAGCCACGTACCACAACAAATTTCCGACCCCGCACATCCACAACTTGAAAAGCCCAAAAACGCAGGAAAAGAAGCAGAGCGGCACGCATCCGACGAACGGAAAACCCACGTTGATTGAGTGGCAGAGTTGAGAGCGGAGTGCCTGTCTACAAACTACAACTGAGAAGCGATCGCGCTTGCGTCCCGCCGCTTGCGACTTTCCAATTGCTCGTTGCACTGCTGTTTGATTGCCTGCCGAGCGCGCAGTTTCCCCGCTGCTTGCACAACGCTGCGCGCCACCTTCTGTTTGCCTGCTGACTCGTGCTTCCCCTCCGCCTCGTGCTCACCTCCGCCTCGCCTCACCTCTGCCTCGCCTCACTCCGCCTCGCTGGCGAAGCCGAGCCAGGCGCCAAACAAGACACAAATCAAGAAGGGTATCATTATGGAGCTTGCGGAGTGGCCTTCAAGAAGGGATAGGTAAAACAAGTCAAGCAGGGTATGATTATGGAGCTTGCGGAGCAGCCTTCAAGAAGGGATAGGTAAAACAAGTCAAGCAGGGTATGATTATGGAGCTTGCGGAGCAGCCTTCAAGAAGGATTAGGTCACACAAGTCAAGAAGGGTCAATCAAAATCAGAGAGGGTATCAATAAAACGAGGAGGAGAACAAGATCAAGAAGAACTGAGAGCAGAAGTCATTCCCGACTAAGGGAGCATGCATCCAACGAGTGGAGAGCTCATGCACAGGTGTCTGGAAGGCAGATATGGGAGCGGAAATCATCTCGCATGCGTTCAACGAGCGGAGAACTCACGCACAGGTTTCTGGAATGCAGATATGGGAGCGGAAATCATCTCCGACTGAAGGATCACGCGTTCTACAAGAGGAAAACTCACGCATAGCCTCCAGGAATGCAGAATTGAGAGCGGAAAACTGAAGCGCCATGTGTTCACCGAGCGGATATCCCACGTGCAGCACAGGAATGGAGCGGGAACTTCGTTCGAGTCACAAAGACAGACGGAACCAGTCAAAGGAGCATGTGGTGATCCCGATTCAGGGAACGGGATGCAATGAGTTGGTGAAGAACCAGAGGAACGTGTAGAAGGCGGTGCTAGACAGCCGGTTTCCTATAAATACGAGACACTGCTACAAATAAAGACATCTAATTTTCCCATCTAAAACTACCAGCGCATCTTAAGTGATACACAAGTACTGCTCACCAGGGTACGCCAACTACAAAAACAAGGTCTCCAGGGCTGCGCCTGGCAGAACATCGACCCGCTGCCCTTGAATTGTCTGTCGCTGTACGGACTGCTCCACATAAACAGTGTTTCAAGCACCATGCCAGTCACCGCTCGAGTTGTACACCTCCCCGACCACTCGTATCAAATGGAACGGGTATCGACCTTCTTCCCAGCTCTCAAGAAGCCGACTCTGCTCGCCAGAGCTCACAAACGGAAAGAAGAAGACAATTTGTAGAGTTTAGTAGGGAATGGACTTGGAAAGAACGGAATGGCAGACAGGAGCGGAGTTGTTGAAACCAAGTTTAGGGCCTCCCAGCACACGAAGCACCCTTGAAGAGGTCGGAGGACCAAGGGTAGCTGTATACAAAAGAACCAAGAACGGCCCCATAGCGTTTATAACAACGAAAACCGCATTGCATCTGGACAGTTGTCCGCTCCTCGACAGGATTGTAGAACGGATCGTGTTACAAAATTCAGGGAAGGCTAGACTTTGGGCAGATTCTCCTCCATACTTTAGAATAGCGAACTGTACGACCAGATATACTCTGGGGCGTATCAAAATCCTCTAAATAAACCACACACATTTTACTGCTATCACAGTCTCACGGAGCGACACCAATATCTCCCCCAAGGACGAACACTCTCTACTTGCCCTTACCATCACCACCTATCGGCACCTAGCAGAGGCGCAGTCAACATCACAGTGGAGACATTTATCACAGACAGACTGGCAGGCAGAATCAAGGGTGACCAAGCAATTTTCCCTCAGCAACTATTATCCAAGTGTCTATATCTCGCCAGCTTCTCAAGCGTCCTATTATGCAGTCCATGCCAACCCCGAGGACCTTTTCTAACTCACTACGTTGACGACATGTACTCGAGAAATTTTCAGACAGATTTAAAACCTATCACTAGAAAGGGGCATCCTCATCCTTGCTCCCAAATACAGAGAGTGCCCAAAAGCATGGCCGAAGCGAAAGTCTTGATAATAAATCCTGGAGTCTATTGTTGCGTGACGGTAGATGATTCTCCTTGCAGAGGGAACCGTGCACATATAAGAACACAAGCACTTTCCAACCAACAATTCACTCCCTCATAGAGTAAGTATGATCGTGTTTAGCACAATTAAGGCAAGGCCATTCATTCATTGGGTGGTAAAAGCCCCCGTGCCATTCCGAAATCTAAGAGCAGAATATCTCGTCAGCACTAATGTATCAGTCAAAATGCACATTTATTCTGCCAGAACTTTTTTTTTGAAATTTGAACCTCTCTGCAACTCTTTTTGAGCTTTTGAGGTCTGTGCCACATCTTTTGATGTTTTCTTAGATGCCCAAAAAAAATTGCAGCAGAACATTGCTTGCCGCAACTTTTTTTTCCTTGCCGGATTTTTTTTATTGCATATAAGGTAAGATACAGAGTCTCCCATTCAAGTCAGCAAACTCACAACTACAGGAAATAAAGTCAAGATTGACGGTCTGAGATGACCGAGGGGAACTGCCGATTCAATCAGGGTCTCAGGATGTTCTTCCCCAAGGAGGACTCCAAAACCACAGCTTGGATCAGCCCAGTGCATTGTATGATGGAGTGAGGCTTGCCATGGCATTCAGGGTGTCAGGATGTTCTTCCCCAAGGAGGAGCTTGCACTTCTCCAAAACCACAGCTTTGAGCTCTGCTGCCTCCTTGGATCGCCCAGTGTCCTGTATGATGCAGCGAGGTTTGCCATGGCATTCAGGGTGTCAGGATGTTCTTCCCCAAGGAGGAGCTTCCTCTTTTCCAAAACCACGGCTTCGAGCTCTGCTGCCTCCTTGGATCGGCCCAGTGCCCTGTATGATGCAGCGAGGTTTCCCATGGTAATCAGGGTGTCAGGATGTTCTTCCCCAAGGAGGAGCTTGCTCTTCTCCAAAACCATGGCTTGGAGCTCCGCTGCCTTCTTGGATCGGCCCAATGTCTGGTATGATAGAGCGAGGTTGTCCATGGCAATCAGGGTGTCAGGATGTTCTTCCCCGAGGAGGAGCTTGCTCTTCTCCAAAGCCACGGCTTCAAGCTCTGCTGCCTCCTTGGATCGGCCCAGTGCCCTGTATGATAGAGCGAGGTTTCCCATGGTAATCAGGGTGTCAGGATGTTCTTCCCCAAGGAGGAGCTTGCTCTTCTCCAAAACCACGGCTTCAAGCTCTGCTGCCTCCTTGAATAGGCCCAGTGCCCTGTATGATAGAGCGAGGTTTGCCATGGCAATCAGGGTGTCAGGATGTTCTTCCCCAAGGAGGAGCTTGCTCTTCTCCAAAACCACAGCTCGGAGCTCTGCTGCCTCCTTGGATCGGCCCAGTGCCCTGTATGATGCAGCGAGGTTTCCCATGGCAATCAGGGTGTCAGGATGTTCTTCTCCAAGGAGGAGCTTCCTCTTTTCCAAAACCACGGCTTCGAGCTCTGCTGCCTCCTTGGATCGGCCCAGTGCACTGTATGATTGAGCGAGGTTTCCCATGGCATTCAGGGTCTCAGGATGTTCTTCCCCAAGGAGGAGCTTCCTCTTCTCCAAAACCATGGCTTCGAGCTCTGCTGCCTCCTTGGATCGGCCCAGTGCCCTGTATGATAGAGCAAGGTTTCCCATGGCATTCAGGGTCTCAGGATGTTCTTCCCCAAGGAGGAGCTTCCTCTTCTCCAAAACCATGGCTTCAAGCTCTGCTGCCTCCTTGGATCGGCCCAGTGCCCTGTATGATGCAGCAAGGCTTGCCCTCGCACTCAGAGTGTCAGGATGCTCTTGCCCCAACCGCTGCATTGCTATCTCTGCATAAGTGGATAACAGCTGCTGGGCTTTTGCTAGATAGCCTCCCAGATAGTATATAAGACCAAATGTCATCTGGTAATTCAACTCTGTTCTTTTGACTTCAGTCAAGAGGGAATCAATATGGGGCAAGCACTGCACATGAAATCGCTGATTTGATCTATCTCTGAATCCAAAGGGACCTGACATCTGAATGATTGTAACCACACAGTGCCAAGTGCTTTGTGCATCTGGGAGCATGCTTTGGGTCCAGGTATGCACAAGGGGGTGAATTGAGTAGATTCCCCTCTGACCATCTAGTTCAATCAAAGAATATCCTTGGATCTCAGCCATGACCTTTTCAAAAGTCAATGAATCCCAAGTTCCAGATGGTGCCACAAATTGAGCTAGAAATTCTCGAGCATTCCTGAGATCTTCGGTTGTTGGCCCCAATTCCCCCAGTTCCGTTCCTTTGTAATGGATTGCTCTTGAAAAGATTGTTTCAGTGATGCCCTCATGGTGAAGAAATGAGCAGAGTTGTAACAGTTGTACAGCAGGCTTGCTCAAACACTTGAAGCTGATCTCCCATGTGGTGTACACTGTGAATGCATAGCCATCCTGTGTTTGAGCTGGTTTCTCCTTCAACAGACGGGCCCTGTTCTGCATGTACAAGTCCAGATATCTTTTAAGACCCACAGAAGTTTTTGAGATGTATGCTGCAGCCTGTATTATTGCAAGGGGGAAATAATGTAGTACCTGATGAAGCCAGAGTTTTAATAGAAATTCCATCAAATCATGCCACACTCACCTGAACAATCTCTCTGGCTATCTGTTTCTTCTCAGGGGTGGATTTAGTGAGACTGCTTCGTAGCAGCAGCTCCACTGCATCAGCTTCCTCCATATCTGACAGCCTGTAATGTGAATCCGGTGCATGCACACAAAGTACAGGATTCCTGGTTGTGATCAAGATATTTCCATGGCTGCATCTGGGCATGAATTGCTGAAGGTCAATGTCAGTGTTATCTGCATTATCAAACAGTAGAAGCCATTCAGTTCGTTGTGCGATCAGCCACTGTAAGGCATGCTCAGTGGTATCTCCAGCATGCATGGCAACTGCTAGTCCCTGGAAACTGAGCTTGAGGGTGCCCAATGTACTTGTGTCAATGAAAAAGACAGTTGAGAAGCTTGGAAGTATCAGATGATAGCATGGAGCAAGCCAATTAACCTCACCGTCCCAACCTGCTGCTTTCTTCCACAAATTTCAATCCTGTTTGTGTTTTTCCTGCCCCACCTAATCCATAAAGAACAGAGACATGGCGATGTCCTATGTTCTGTGTAAAGTAGGCATGCATTTGATCTACAACATTTCGGCGACCCTGAAACATTGGGGAAGGAGGTGGGCATTTTCTGAGAGGTTCCACCAGCTGATTTGATACACCACCTGCATGAAGTTAGATTAAAATATGAGTTGAGTCATAAGGGCTACCTTCTAGTGCAAGAGAGAGCTTCATCAAAGCAGCACTATTGTCAATCAAGGTAACCATCTTATGGTTGAATGTATCAAGAATTGTGATAGGTACACATTGAGAAACACACCATAAAGTCAGTTTGCAACTGTTTAATCTGTTCCCTGTATGCCAAAATCTTGGCTGCTGTGCTATCTGCTTTCAGAACTCTCTTGAAATATCCTTTCATTCCTGATTGCTGTTTGTTCAATTGCTCTACATTTTGCTGGAGTTTCTCCAGGAAACTGGACAAAATTTTGTGGCACAGACACCATCCAGTGTGACATCACTGACCTTGTAAACTCAGTACACAAGTCCTTGAATGTCCCTGCTATTGCATCACCATGCAATTTGATCATCTTGTCGACATGCTGCACAATCTTTAGTGCATGTGCACAGACTTCTCTCAAATCATCGTGATTCCCCTTGGCTTTCTGTGGACAACCAGTCAGAATCATGTCACAGCTCAGGTATTCACAAACCTGGACAGTCTCCAGAAGAGTAAGAACCATGCCAAAGACACCTTTCACAAACGAAAACGGGATGGCCTCGGCTCCGTCTTTGGCCAGTTTGACAATCATGATTGAGTTCGGCAGCCAATCGGACTTGAATGACGACTCCGGTGGTGGGTTTGGCGAGTTGGATGCAGCAAAGATCCCTGGGGTTGCCATGGTAGCCAGAGGTAACCCACCGATCAGGCCCGATCCAACTCCTGATTGATGAGAGGGAGTAGAGGTCATTCAGCTAGCAAGTTGGGTCTGGTATGTTGTGAGATTTTTCGACAACATTGCTGGTCGGAGAGAAAGAGGTGTTGTGACCACGTGTGGCAGCTGGAGCGGCGTTCAGGAATAGGTCCGATTGCCACGGCGTGTCAAACGTGAAGGATTACTTGTCTTACTTTACTCGTATCTTAAGCAGATTTCATATGGACCTGTTTGCCTACTTCCTAATTTGCATCTTTGTTCCCAACTACCGAGCACTTACAGCTTCGTTCCATTAGCTCTCGCCTCGAGGCTGGTTTCCTCACATTTATTTCTGGACATCTCGGTGTGCTATGATGTGAATTCCATTTTGAACCCCGTGAGCGGAGTGTTCAAGGCCCGCTCAAAAGGGAGACATGTCTGACGTTGCTGTCTCTTCCCCCATCATCATCCTACCTTCCAAGAGTGTCCCTCTGCCCTCCAATACAGTGCGCAACATGGAGCAAGCCGTCTGCAAGACCTGTCATGTTGTGAGATCTTTCGACGACGTTGCTGGTCGGAGAGAAAGAGGTGTTGTGACCACGTATGGCAGCCGGAGCGGCGTTCAGGAATAGGTCCGATTGCCACGGTGTGTCAAACGTGAAGGAGAGTTCGTACTATCGATGGCCCCCTTTGGAACAATGTATACCTTTGCAAAAATTTGATCTGATGGCCCAACATCAGTATACTAAAATATGCTACCAGGTTTATAGAACCCACGGGGCACATTTGAGCCCAGAAGAAAATCAAAAGTGAGATTTGGGTGAATTTTGATCGTGCTGCCGGGAGTGATGGCCCCGCCAAATTCTTTTGCAAAGGTATATAAAACGTCATCAAAACAGACCTCTCGCCGGCATCTTCAAAGCTCACTCTATGGACCACGAAAAAATCTGATAATATTCATACGAGTTAATCAGGCCTATGGCTTGGCCTCTGTCTAAATTTTAGAGCACCCCAAACCCTAATGCTCCCACAGCAGTCCCATCAAAAAACTTTTGCAAAGGGGGGCCATCGATAGTAGTGTGTAGAACTGCGTGAATCTCGGTATGGCCAAACGGGAGGCACCGCCCAGCGCCCAGCGCCGCTGACGAGAATGGCGGGAAGGACCTCGAGCACCGCTCGCGCCTTTTCGGTCATGACGCGTGCGCGCCGTAAGTTCGAGCTCGTGCGCCGTCGGCGTCTCCGCCGCCCTGCCCATGGGTCGCGCGCCTAACCTGCCGCTGCTCATTTTGAAGGCTCCGTTTGCCCTAAGAAAGACAAGAGACAGTGGCGGCCTGCATACAGAGGACGGACGGAATGCCCGCGAGGCTGTAGGAGACGGAATTGGAGTGTATAAAGTCATTTTTATAACGTATTGCGTTGGGCCCGTATAAGGGGATTAATCTATTTAACAACCCCCTTGTTAGAAACAACCAGGTTGCGGAATAGAAGGTTTCTATTTGCCAGCTGAACCCGCCATCAGCCTTGATCACCAGTCATTTCGAGCCAGCTCAAATCCAACTCGACTCGAGAGACGCACACGGCGGCGTCGCCACCTCAACTTCATGCGTGCCGCCATAAGCGCACCCCCGCAGGCGCACCGACAGTCGCTGACGTGGTCGCAGTAACCGCACGCACCCGTTCGACACGCCGCCGCTCTCGCGCGTGCACACCACCCTCTCCGCCGCAACCTTCCAGAAGATGTCCCCACCATGCCCACAAAACGCATGGCCTCAACCGCCCTCCCCCCCGCCGAGCCCTACGCCGCCGTCCCCAAACCATGGACCACAAACCCCAACCCCCGCGCCACCTTCTCCTACTACCTCACTTGGTTCCTCCTCATCCTCGGCTGCGCCCTCGGCGCCATCCAGTCCTACTTCTCCTACCGCAACGTCCGCCTCGACCGTGCCCCCCTCTGCCTCGTCTTCCAAGACACCTTCGACTCGGGCGACGACCTCGGCGTGTTCGGCGCGCAGAACGGTCAAGGGAGGTGGTTGAGGGAGGTGGAGATGGGCGGGTTCGGGAACGGGGAGTTTGAGATGACGACGGGGTCGAGCAATAATTCGTTCATTGGGAAGGACGGGAAGTTGTATTTGGTGCCGACGTTGAATGAGGGGGCGCCGTTTGCGGAGGGGACGACGTACAATAGTACGGATTGTACCTGGAATTTGACCGCCCCGAATGGGGGGTTTAATAGTGGGCCGAGTGGGATGGAGTGCGTTTTCTTTCTCTCCTCTGTCGACGTCAAAATCGCATCTGACAAACACGCAGCTTCGACTATGCAGGCTACTTTGCTGCTTGCTCACGCACCACCAACAGTACCGCTGGCACCATCATCAACCCCGTACAGAGTGCCCGCGTCAGCACGTTCGTCAGCGCGAAGAGTGAGTGTTCTCTCATTCTCGTTTTATTATTATTTTGGTTTCGTTGCGTCTTCCCGTATTCCAAAAATATTGGGATTTTCTTCTTGTCATCTCTTTCTGCGGAGGCGGGTGTACACGCGGTTATCTGGGTCTGCGTCCCGCGCATATGGTCGACGTTTGTGATCTCGTCCATACGTTCGAAGGGCGTCTGCATCTGGTCGCCCTCGCCCTTGTCACGTCGGGATGACCGCGAGCGAGCGGTGGGCGGTGGGCGGTGGCGGGCGCCTCTCCTCCCTTCTGCCCTTCGCTTTGATGCAGGACGCTCGCGCGCATTTCGAAGTCACCTCCAACTCGTGTCCCTACGTGCTCCCCTCACTCCTCTACTCTCTTGCTCTCACAATTGGACCTAATGCTGACGATCACTTCGTTTGAAAAGCCGGCTCCGAAGCGACCCTCTCGCGCGGCAGCCTGCGCTACGGCAAGGTCGAGGTCAGGGCGAAGATGCCCACGGGGGATTGGGTGCGTTTGTTTTCTTTCTTTCTGTTGCTTGGTTTTTTTTTTTTTTTTTGGGGGGGGGGGAGGAGAGCGAGCGTGAGCTATTGACGGGACGAGTCGTCTTGATACGGCTGCGTCGTGTCTTGCGTTATGCGTGCTCGCTGTCTTCCATGCATTCCTCGCGCCCCATCGTATCCCTCCCCTTCGAATCACTCTTCGCTCCCCCTCCCTCCAGCTTGGCGTCTACATCGCCTTGCCCTTGCGCTCTTCGTCTTCGCCCGCTCGCTTCCTCCCCGTCCGTCCCCGCGCTCGCGCTCCCCTTCACCGACCTCCCCCTCCTCTTCCTTGGTCTCCACGCTCCCCACACCACTCCCTCTTTCCTTTCTCCCTTATCTTCCTTATCCGTCATCCCTGCGGGCTTCGCTCTGGCTCCTCTCACACTCTTTCCCCTTCAAATCAACTCGTCGCCTTGGTGTCTACTCCATCTTCTCATTTCGCCCGCTCGTCCCCCTTCCACCTCCCCTCCCGTCCACTCACACTCTTTCCCTGCCCCTCCTCTTTATACTGCCGCTTCGTCGACTTCCCTCTCCCCAACGCTCCCTTCCCTTGCGATCCTCCATTCCACGTCCACGCGCTCCCCATTTTCTCCTCCCCCCATACTCACACCTTCCTCGTTTTATTTTATTTTATTTCCATTTCCATTTTTCATTTTCATTCTTATTTCATTTCTCTCTCTCTCCCTCCTCCCCAATACCCAAATCGTGCTAACACCCCTCCCAAACAGCTCTGGCCCGCAATCTGGATGCTCCCCGTCAACAACACCTACGGCCCCTGGCCGCGCAGCGGCGAGATCGACATCGTCGAGAGCAGGGGGAACGGGGTGAAGTATACGAATCGGTGCGTTGCGTTGCGTTCTTTACTTCGAGTTGTGCATTGCGTTCTGTACTTTGAGTTGTGCATTGCGGGGGGTGGCGGAGATGGGGCGCGCGGGGGGACGCACCGCAATGTAGTGTGGACGGGGACGCACGTGCGGGTGCTGCGGGGCCAGGGGAGGTGCAGCGGACGCGGACGCAGACTGATAGTCTGGGTGCAGCGTGCAGCGTGCAGCGGCGGCGTCGTGGTACCCGGGCGCCGTCTGTGTGGCGGGCTGCTGGAGACGCACGAAGCGCGCGGTGGTGCGGTGCTGTGCAGCGGGGGAGGGGGAGGGGGGGGAGGAAGCATGTCGCCTGCGCATGCGTGCGGGGAGCGGGCAGACTGACCTGAGTGCCGGAGGAGCCTATGCGGGGACGCCTGTGGGTGGAGGGTGTGGCCCAGGGCGCGCAAGGTCGTGCTGACGGACGGAGAGGTGCAGGCCCTCTCCCTCCCTCTCGTCCCTCCCTCTCCTGTCGTCCTTTCTTTCTTTCTGCGAGGCGACGCGGGGCGGGGCGAGACGGAACGAGGAACGATCCCTTGCCTTGCGGTGTGCGCCTGGGATGGCGGTCTGCCGGAGATGTGCGTGCGTCTGTGCGGGGGGTACTCCTGTGCGGCGACCACTCGTCGTCCTTTCTCCTGTCCTTTCTCTGCGAGGCGCTCGCGAGGAAAGAGGAGCTGTCGGGCGTACTCCTCCCTTTCCCTTCCCTCTCCTTTTCCCTTTTCTCTCCTCTCCCTCTCCCTCTTCCCTTCTTCCTCCTCTCCCTCCTCCCTTCCCCTCTTTCCCCTCCCTCTTCCCTCCCCCTCCCTCTCCTTTCCCTTCCCCCTCCTCTCTTTCTCTTACCTAGTACTGACACTTAACCCAGCGGCGCGAACTACGTCCAAGGCGCGCTCAACTGGGGCCCCACGCCGCAGCTCAACGGGGTGGGCAAGAGCTACTCGTGGTGGGCGGACAAGCGCGTGCCGTTTAGCGATGGGTTCCATACGTATACGATGGAGTGGACGGAGGGGTGGCTGTGAGTTTTTTTTTGTTCTTCCGTTTCTTTTTTTTGGAGTGTTTTTTTGGGGGGATGTTTTTTTGGGGTGGGGGGGGAGAGAGCGGCAGGGCGGTGGTGGAGAGGGGAGCGGAGCGGGGAGGGAGGAGGGAGGACTGGAGGAGTGCGGGTCGACTTCGAGCAAGGCAGCGGCGTCGAGTCGTGTGCGCGGAGGCGCTTTTGAGAGTCGTGCTTTCACGAGGAGAGGCGTCGACTCGGGGGCGCGGCGGTGTCCTTCTCGATTCTCCTCCTTCCTCTTTCGTGCGCGGAAAGGAAGTGTGTCCCTACACTGCAGAGGTTTCCTTCGCGGGCGGAAAGCGGAGATGCCTTGGACGGAAGGCGAGGAGGGCCGTGAGGGGTGCACGGCAGCGAGATGGGGGCAGTCCTTTCTCATTCCGATGCAATGACCCGAGTCGTGTATCCCTTCCATTCCCATTTCCTTCCCTTCCTGTCCTTTATTCATTATCGCCACCCATACTAACTCCTCTTCCTTTTTGCTTTCGCAGCCGCATCTCCGTCGACTCGCGCCTGCACACGCTCCTCGACATGCAGTTCAACGAGCCCTTCTGGAAGAGGGGGCAGTTCCCGCAGACGGTGGGTCTCTTTGCCTCTTCCTCGCTTTCATTTTGTTTCGAATAATTCTTCTTTTTTGTTTCGAATAATTCTTCTTTTTTGTTTCGAATAATTCACGGACAATAACTGACTAACGCACCTTTCCTTCTCTCCTCACAGGTCACCGGCACAGACGGGCGGCAACAGGCGCTGCAGGACCCGTGGCAGAACGGGACGAGCACGACGCCGTTTGATCAGGGTGAGTCGCGTCCTCGTTTTCTTTTTTTTGACATGAGACTAACACGCGCGCAGACTTCTACCTGATCATGAACGTCGCGGTGGGTGGCACGAACGGGTGGTTCCCAGACGGGCAGGGCGACAAGCCTTGGCTCAATCAGGCGGGGAGTGAGTGGTTTTTCGTGGCTTGATTCCTCTCTTCCCTCTTTCCCCTACCCTGCGTCCCCCACCCTGCGTGCTTTCCCTTCCTTCTTTCCGTCCATCCCTTCCTTCTTCGTTCATCCCTTCCTTCTTCGTCCATCCCGTCCACTTTTCAATCCACCCCTGCTCTGCCCTCGATACCTCTCCCTTCCCGCTGCCCACCCCTCCTTCTTTCCTACTTCCTTCCTTCCTACTTCCTATTCTGTCTGCCTTGCTCGAAACTCTCGCTGACGCTGACACACGCCCACAGACCCAATGGAGGACTTTATCAAGAACAAGAACCAGTGGCTCCCGACGTGGCCCGAGAACGTCGAGGATCGGGCGATGGTAGTGTGAGTGTTGCTGCTGTCTACTGTCTATCTCATGGTGCACACGAATACCGAATGTTGACACGACGTTTGCAGGGACTACGTCAAGATGTGGAAGCACTGCGGGGACCCGTGAGCGCGTCGCGTCGTACCTTCAACGCGTCGTGTACCTCCACGAGCAAGAAGAAAGCGCTCCTCCTTACTTATTGGGTTCTCGGTTTTCAGTTTTTGGCACGGACTCGACCCGACTCGACTCGTACAGTACCTACTATCACATAGACAAACTCCTTATCCTCGTACATTCATTCTTTTGGATTGCGTAGTAATTTATATAGCTGTCGCTCGTTGGTTGGTTGGTACATTAATTGGTGGTAGTACATATAGTGGGTTGAGTAGGAGAGTAGGAGAGTAGGAGAGGAGTAACAGATGTAAAAAGGGAGAAAATAAATGTCGAGTGAGGTTACCCGATTCGGAAAGTCAAGAGTACTAGTGTCCAGGTCGATTCCTTGAAACAGAATGCGCGCCAGGTCAGAAGCACCAGTCGATTCTCTGACGCGCCCATGTGGCCCCAGATCCTTGAAGTATGGGCGCACTGGGAGGTCACCCGTTCATCCAACCGACGGCCGTCGAGCAATCGATTATCGGACGTCTGTGAGTGAGCCCCGGCTGACCTGGACGCAAGCCCCTCTTTGAGGACGCTCTGCGACCTCCCCCCTCGACGACAACGACGCTCGATGGGCTGAGACTGCACCGGGGACAGGCGACGGACGGATTCGATGGGACGGCGGTTTCTGTCCGCGGGTTAGAATACGTCGTTGCTTCGACACTCTGCGGAATCTGTGCGAAACGACGCCGTCTGGTCAGGCGGCGCTGCGGACGCTCAAGTGGGACTCGAAGATCGAGCTGGGCAAAGTCCTCCTCACCCCCGGGCATGCTGTTCCCCGCCAACCGCTGGTGCGACGATCTCTAGTCCATCCGGTCGTCTGGGTCTCCGCTGCTCACACCGACGCGTTCTCCAGACGCATTCCAGCGTGAACCTCGCTCAATGTGCGCGCGGACAGACGGTTTAATCGGCCGGCCCATACCCCAAGCCATCCCAGAGTCATTCGCCTGCGTCGTCGGGACCTTCCCGAACCTCACACGCCTCGACGTCCACACTGGTATGTAGTAGGCTTCCCGCACGTTCTGACGGCGACGCTGACTCGGACTGACTGCGCGACTACCGCCACGCCTCCGATGGCGCTGCAGCACCTCGGCGTCCGGGTGCACAAGTCCGTGAGGAAGGCAGGCCACAACGGACCCGCAGCGAAGTTATTCCCCACCGCAGCGTTCGTGGGGGAGCGCAACAAGGTGCTCCGCCCTCCGACGTCCATGTCCTCCTCTGGGGCGCCGCTCCGTGCCGTTGAGGGCGTGCTCGTCGTGCGACGAGTATTCGGGGCGAAGGATTCATTCATCGAGTATCGATTCGGGTACGGGCGCGCAGAGGCGGCGTTTAAGCTGGTCGAGCTGGGTGTTGGATGGGTCTTAGTGGTTGGTATAAGGAGGGCGCCGATCTGCGGACAATGTGGGCTCCGAGTCGTCGTATCGACTTCGGAAGACCTTTGGGCCTGGTGGAGAGTTTCGTAGAACGGATCGTCAGACGACGGCCCGTAGTTTCCCTCTGAAAATACGAGGCAGATAGCTGCATTAACACCGCCATCTCGGGACGACGCACGGGGATTACGGTTGTTCGTCATTGGTATCGGCCTGCAAGGGGAGAGATCAAGAGGTCGGGTTTGGGCAGTCGGCGTCGGGGATATCTGAATCTTCGAGTGGGCGGCGCCGGCGTATGAGCTGCGCCGGTGCGGTCGATATGTGTTGTCTCCTAACACATTGTTGCTAACACATCGTTGTAATTTTTCCTGTCATGGGTTCCTATCGATGCGGCACATTATGATAAATGAGATTTCGTACTTGATTTTGCCAGCGAAAGGTTTCGTACTTGATAATTCTACCCTCCGCGCTGCCCGAGACTAGACCGGCGCATCAAGGTTGCTGAAAGCCCTCACGATATGTGCAGTAAACCACGGCGATCCAATATTTTTCCTCCAGCACTAGATACGATCTTGTCGGGAAATTTTGGGCGGTGGGTGCACTGATAAGACGGCGGCAGATGGAACTTGAATGAAGTCCAGATCGAAATCAGTTCAAAATGGACAGATTCAAAAATGTAGACGGATTGCAGGGACGCCGAGATTGGGTCTCTCCTGAGCGGACGGGTGGCAACGGCGATTCATATTATTGGCCGAGACCAATGGATAATGAGAACTGTCCAGACCAAGGGAACCAGCGGTACCGGGAATTGGGATGTACGTTGGTAGCAAATTCGATAGTGGCACGTGAGCCGCTAACGCGACGCGTCTAAACACACGCACACAGGATGTCATTCATCGCCGGCTTTTAAATGTAGTTTGCGCATTTCCACGGCGCATGATAGTCTCTCTAGACAGACTAACACTCGTAACCTCGTATACTAGTCTGTTAGTTACCGCGTCTGATAAGCGGCGTCCAGCCTTATCAACAATTGATGGCCAATGCACGACCAAACAACTCATTTATTTCACGCGTCTGTGCTCTATTCAACGTGACTTCTATGGTTGGCGGTTCAGTGAAGGGTCTTTGAAGTCCTCAGCAAGCACTCAAATGCTGGAGGGCGCTTTTTCCAAGTGATTTCTGAACCACAGGCTGTTTTAGCCGAATTGGGACATAAAGCCGAGGGCTTACTCCGTTCAGCCAGTTCCAGTCCAGAGTTGACTAGGGAAGGATCCTAACAGGAATATTAGTGTATTTAGAGGGATTCGCCTGCTTAATTTCACCAATTTTGTCCTCTGTGCTCTGGACGACGCGTCAACTCGCGTCCGAGGGCAATGCACGTGATGTTCCTAAAACGGTGCTTATATAATAACCCTGGACGCCTGTTGTGATGGCGTGGTAACCACAAGACTAGGCGCATGAAGCTTGAAGGGTGGAAGAGGTTGACGAGGACTTCGAGGAGCAGGCATGCATCCAATGCGCAGCGGACAAAGTTGACCTGGCACTTCATCTGATCGCGACTAGCCATCACTTTCTCTAACCACCACGCCAGAATTCGAATTACCGCTCCTCGATTCCTGCTGCCTAACCGCCACGCTCAGAATCCTAGATGCCATGGATTCGCTATCTAGTCTTGCCGTTGGCGAGCCCAAACTTCCACCGGAGCTGGAACACAGGATCTTCGAAATCGCCGCTCTCATACGCGTGACGGAAATCCCAAATCTACTGCGGGTCGCGCAACGTGTCAAGCAATGGTAGGATCCTTTTGAAGTTCATGTGCATTCTATCCACGTTTCTCAGGGTGGAGCCATTGCTGTATCGTGTGATCTTATGCACCTCAGAGTATCAGAGACCAATTCATGGTTTTCCTGCTTTTACTGTCGACATTCTGCTGGAGGGAAATCAAGCAGCACTGGTTTCAAACTCAGTCAAGTACTTGTTCCTCGATGATTGTACTTGAACGGACGCTGTCCTCATTGCATGCCCTCAGGTCACATCCCTTCTTATATGCCTTGACGATGACCTTGCACAGCTGAATGCACTGCTTGAGCTTGAGTCCCTCCAACAATTAAATTATGATGTGGTTTTTGTCTCCACCCCCAGTGACCCATTCCGCAACATCACGCACCTCCACCTCTATGTCTTCTTCACTCAGAATCTTGACCTCAATCATTTCTGTGCGCATCTCTCCCTCATGCCGAGCCTCACGCATGTTGCACTCGAGGCCTTCCTGTTTACTCCCCAATTCTATGCCACCTTGCACGAAAATACGTGCCTGCAATGTATTGTGTTGCTGTATGATTCCATGCACACTATCATGGATGCTCACCTGCTTGTTGACAACCATCGGTTCATGTGTATCCTGCAGGAAACACATGTTCAGCAGGAGGTTGACTGGTTATGTGATGTATTGGGCACTGGCAAGGATTACTGGGTGTGTGCGGAGACATTTATCACAGACTGGCAGGCAGAATCAAGGGTCAGCAAGCAATTTTCCCTCAGCAACTATTATCCAAGTATCTAAATCTCACTGGCTTCTCAAGCGTCCTATTATGCAGTGTCCCACGCCAACCCTGAGGACCTTTTCTAACTCGCTACGTCGATGACATGTACTTGAGAAACGTTCAGACAGATTTAAAACCTATTACCAGAAAGGGGCATCCTCATCCTTGCTCCCAAATACATAAAGAGTGCCCGAAAGCATGGCCGAAGTGACAAGTCTTGACAATAAATCCTGGAGTCTATTGTTGTGTGACAGTAGACAATTCTCCCTGCAGAGGGAACCGCGCGCATATAAGAACACAAGCACTTTCCAGCCGACAATTCACTCCCTCATAGAGTAAGTATGATCGTGTTTAGCACAATTAAGGCAAGGCCATTCATTCATTGGGTGGTAAAAGCCCCCGTGCTATTCCAAAATCTAAGAGCAGAATATCTCGTCAGCACTAATGTATCAGTCAAAATGCACATTTATTCTGCCGCAATTTTTTTTTTGAAATTTGAACCTCTCTGCAACTCTTTTTGAGCTTTTGAGGTCCATGCCACATCTTTTGATGTTTTCTTAGATACCCAAAAAAAGTTGCGGCAGAACATTGCTTGCTGCAACTTTTTTTTTCCTTGCCAGATTTTTTATTGCATATAAGGTAAGATACAGAGTCGACATATCTCCCATTCAAGTCAGCAAATTCACAACTACAGGAAATAAAGTCGGGATTGACTGTCCGAGATGACTGAGGGGAACTGCCGATTCAATCAGGGTCTCAGGATGTTCTTCCCCAAGGAGGAGCCTCCTCTTCTCCAAAACCACAGCTTGGATCGGCGCAGTGCACTGTCACGGCGGCGATCAAAAAATATTACCTGGGAAAAATGGCCCTAGAACTGTTGTGTACGGTTTACGGGCCAAATATAACTTGAGATAAGATACGGGTAATAGTCTAAACTTTATCTGTCCAATCTCTTCTCGTAACTGGCCCGATGATAAGTGAGCTCCGAACCTAGGATGGAAACTAACAGAAACAGCCAAAACAAAATACTACAACCAAAGAATCGGATGGAACAGACAAGTCTAATCCCAAACAACCAATAGTATGCGGCAAGTGTGGTGTAACGTTCATTCCAGAGGTACCAGACGAGTGTCAGTCCTGATTCAGAGCCTTGTAAAGGTTGATCGGGAGAAAGTTTAATTCAAGAAGTCGTTGTAAGATGTAGCAAGCGTTTGTTATGTACGAAACTTAGAAATCCCAAAGGATATCTGTTTCAGACACCAAGACTTGAGTCGGTTATGACTGACTATGATGATGGAAACTAAGGATCCAAAAGGATTCTGAAGTTTCCAACGCAAACAACACAGATAGAGTTTATTGGAATGAAGGGAACCGTGAGGTTCACCAATATTCCAATGCGAAACTGAAAGTTCCGCAAAGTTTAACAAAGATGGTGGTGGTTCCAGACAACAAAACAACAAAACAGACGATTCCAAACGATTCCCAATCCGATTCCCAACGATTCAAGGTCCAAGACCGGCGATTCTATACGATTCAAGACCCAAGGCCGGCGATTCAATACGATTCAAGAGCCACGCTCAGACGTTTTATCCAATCCAACAACTGTGATATTCCAACTCCTACAAACTGACGTTGGTAGGTGTCCGAAGATCGACTAAAAGTTTCCCTTGGGCGTAAGCTAGGCTCACTAGTTGGGGGAAACTCCGTCCTCGACCCTAGAAACACCTCTAGCTACTTATACAATCCAAAATATGACTATGACAATGTAAGAATTAAGTAAAAGGTCCATTTATCCGCCTCGCAATCCGTGTATCTGTCTTGGCGACTGAAATATAATGAGTCCTATTGGTCGGGGGCACTGAGCACGCCATTCCGGGTATATTCCGACCGTTTCTTGGTAAGATTCTCCACATGGTGGATTGATGGCAGCTTAGACATCAACCACCATGTAGCCCTTTTGCAATGCAACTCGCATTCTGAAAGTATCCCTCGAAGATCTTCATGGAAACTGAAGTCTCCAGCCATGTAGGCTTCGAATGATACCCCACTTTGAGTTCTGTCCATGGATAGGTTCTTGAGAACGCTCTTATCACCCAAAGGGGAAGTCCTGGGAACCCTGGGATCGACGATCATGGGTTCCCTTCGCTTATTACTCCACTCTGATGTCCGTTACCGAGTAACCGACTCTCCGGATACAATTGATACACCGCTCTTGGTGTTCTCATGTCACCTGGATCGACGCGAACGTGTCGACAACACCAAATAGATAACCACATAGTCGCTCGACACTTTAGTTTCCGAGGTTTCGGTATTGAAACTACCGAAACTACGGAAACTGGTGAATACCCTTAAGTTTGGTTGGGCTACACAATCTCCTACATGTTTCAGAGCAAGAACATGTCAGAGACACATCTGGCTTCCACCAGAGTGTCATCCCGTTGCTCTTGTGATGCTGGCCACAGGCCAGCTACTTCGGGTTCTTAGTACTGCCTCTAATGGATGATATAATAAGAATGAACTACACATTGAAAAGCGAAAAATATAGCATTTTCAAGTGTGTGTTCATTCACTGCTTATCACCGATTTTACTGTAAGATAAACATAGGTAACAGCCAAGCTTTTTCCATGAGGACTTCCACGAGAAACAGCCCGCCTCTTTGTCCAGGTAATTCTCAGGGTAAAAGCTTGGCTGTTACCCCAACATTTCCTCTGGTAAAATATGGACTTTTACCGCAGGAGATTGCCGGGATACAGCCGGAATTTTACTTTAAATTTTTTCTTCAGGTTATTTTGAGCAGCCACGCGCTCCGGCGCGCTACTGCGCTTGGTAGCGCGCGGGCCGCAAAGTGCCCACTAAGCGCCCTCTATCCGCACACACATGGATACACGCGGCACCCACGAGCGCATGCTTGCGGTGTACACGCAATTTCAAGTGGCCCGACGTGTCATGGTGCTGTGAGCCATCACTTTGTGATTGCTCTGGAACGGCGATACGAAGCGGAAACGCCAAACAAATAGAGACAGCACATTTCCGATCCGACGTCTTACACATTGGCAACTTCACACCGCGCAACACGAAATTCCGATACACACACTTCCAAACTTGAACGTAACGGAATACAAAAACTAATGCGACTCCCGACAAAGCCTTTGCACTTCGGGCAGCCCCCAAGTGGTACCCTCTTGGGGTATATATGCAAACCAGAATAAATACCCCAAAAGGGTCCCAGATTGTAGGGAGTGCCCATGGGCTTCTAAATGTGGGCGTGCCCATGATTTCAGCCTTTTGCACAGCTGGGTGGGCCCAAACCAGGGTTCTTCCCTGCGCTGGGCAGGCCCTCAAAAGTCACGTGTCACACTGGTTTCTGGGGTCCTGGTTGGGCGGGCCCACCAAATGCTGCTGCTACTGCCCCACGCAGCGGCAGAAAAATTTACCCTTTTCATGGCTGTTAGCTACGTTTTTGTGTATACAGGCTGGCTATTATTAAGCCTGCTCAAAAAAGGGTAAATCAAATGTTCCTGCAGCTGCAGGCCTAGCACCGTGCAGCGGGAGAAAAATTCACCCGTTGGCTACATTTTCATGGATGAATTGGTCCTGCAGCTGCATGCTCAGCAGAAAAGATTATCTGTTGCTTATGTTTTCATGGATACTGGATGGTGTTTGTTCAGCCCGCTTCAACAGCTCTGCGGAGTGGGAGAAAGAATGGCCCTTTTTGCTATTTCAGGTGTAGTTATATTTCCATATTGTGCATCTGTTCATCTAGCCTGATCCAAAAAACCCAAGTCTCGCCATAACATTCCACCTTTTCATTGTTGTTGAAAATGTATATATATATACTGAGATGCTCATGAGATATTCATTAAGTTTTGTTTGTTATTAATATACTAATCGAACTTGATACGGCAACAAAAAATAATTTTTGGGCATGCCCAACCTACTATGTGGGCCTGCCCATTCTCCCTTTGGGCAGCCCCATATGGAATCATGGGCCTGCCCACAGGCACCCATGGGCGTGCCCAAATATACGGTGGGCACGCCCATATGATACCTTGGGCGTGCCCAACTTCACTAAACTAGTAAATGGGCACGCCCATTCATATCACTTAGTGCTGTCTTTAAATTTTTCTAGATGAAGTATTACTTGTTGTTCACACACAAGCTAAACGAAACAAAAGTATCTATGAATTATATACTTACCTGACTTGACCAAAAAAAAAAAAGACTTATCAAAAAAAAAAAAGGACAGTGTTGGATCCTAACATGTGCAAACAACCGCTACGAACCCAAAAAGGCAGCAATTCTCAAGGTAATATCATTGGCTTCATATTTTAGCACGATACTTAATCGCAGTCATATTTAATCTATTGAAGTACATTGTTTCTATTTAAACCCCTCCCCATGTCGCAGACCTAAGGCTATCACAACTTCTCAAAAAAGCCGCCGAGTTCGTAAAGGCCAGCTCCCGATCCCAACATGTACAAACAACCGCTACGAACCCAAAAAGGAAATTTTTCGTCTTTCTCATTGCCAAGTATTCAACTC
Source organism: Mycena leptocephala (assembly GCA_029378395.1). Classification (NCBI taxonomy): domain Eukaryota; kingdom Fungi; phylum Basidiomycota; class Agaricomycetes; order Agaricales; family Mycenaceae; genus Mycena; species Mycena leptocephala. The sequence goes on along the minus strand of JARJLF010000278.1, from coordinate 157,909 downwards.
TTCAGCACAAGCAAAAGATATCATTTAAACGAACTACATGGGAACAATACAAAGTAATGAAAGCATAAAGACACAAGACAAAGTTGTAAAAAGATAACAAGACAATGCTGTAAGAATACCAATTATTTAGCATAATTGTAGAAAGCATCTGCAACAGGATCATCTACATCTACCGTAGCGCTGGTTGAGCCCTTCGCACGGCGAGTCTTGTAGTCATAAGGATGGCCAGAGGGGATCTTCGCCGTGTAAACACGGTGGGCCGGCGGCGCCTGGCCAGAAACTCTAGCGTCTCTAACAACGGGCTGGGGCGCTAACAAAGGGTAGGTGTATCAGCGAAAATAGGGATAGAATTCAATACAAAACTCACGAGGTGATGGTGGTGGCATCCGGAAGTCGGCCAAACGGGTCCACATGAACTTCTCCTTCAATTTATTCACGGCTTCGAGTTTCTTCCAAGCTGCGTCTTTCTCACGCACGGTGGCAGCTCATATGGTCAGATTAACCAGTTAAATAGTGGGCTGATACCACAGGCCTATTGCGTTATTTCATGGAGCTTGCCACACAGCCACATAGCTGTGCTGCTGCCTTTCTATGGGTCCTGATGGCATCTTCAGCAGGCTGCCACAGCCGCAAAAAAACAATAAATAAATAGCATTTAAATAATATTGATTAAAATGCGGCCATTGCCGTGAAATTGATGGCTGTCCGCATTGGGTTTGGATTGATGAGCCCGGCCATTGCCTTAAAATTTGATGGCTGTCTGTATTAGGGTGCTATAGCTGCCTGTATTGGTTGCAATTGATGCCTGGTGGCTTTAAATCATAAATGCCAATATTGGTTCAAAAAGTGCCGGCTCTTGGAAAGTATTTTGCATTTTGCAGGCCAACGGGGCTACCAATTGCAAAATGGTATAGATGACTCTTGTAGCCCTTGATGAGCTCTACAATTTAGGTATAGGGATCAAAAGTTCTGCCGATGACCTTCCCTTTTGGGATACTACGCTTTTCGCCCAAAAAGGAAATTCTCTAGATCAACCCTTCCCTGGCTCATAATTCAATGGTTTTGGATGATCTAACCTTATAGGCATGTTGTTCTAAGTTCTTTCAACCCAACTGGGACACATTAGCTTGTATAACAGTGTAATAACAGGGTGAAAATAGCGAAAAATTGAAAAATTGTATCTGGGCATAATATCTTGGGGATATACCAATAGATATAGCTCCTGGCTACATTAACTTGTCCCCTTGTGTTCAAAAGATACCCTCCAGGTAATAGATCATATGCTGATGCTGAAAAACATCGCAATTTGGCCACACAACAAAATAGTGTTTTTGCATGTTTTTATGCCTCCTCATTCTGTTACACATCCAGAAATATACCCTTTGGACTTGGTTCATGTATATCTATTGGAAAGATACACCATTTGTACTCAGAGCAGGTAATATCTCATGATTTAAGGTGATCTTCTATCATATTCCTGTCCACCATATTCAGCATGCCACAGTGGCATAGACAGGGTTCTGAATGCTCCTACTGACTCTCCCAAGCCATATGAACAGTTCCTAGCCAAAATTCGCACCAATATATGGTGATAAACCTCAAAAGTGTCAAATGACAGTTTTGGCTTGTTTCATGAATAGGGCACTATGGAGACCAGATAGTGCGAAATAAACAATGGGAGTGAGCTCAGACAGTTCAAATAAGTCAGATTGAGTATTTTTTCAAGTGTTTTGGCCAGTTTTGGCCAGATGGTGTTTCGAAGCATGACCAGATATAGCCAAAATTGCTCTCCAACCTATATCCTCGGAAACGCATTCAGCCAAAACCTCGCCAAAACACTTGAAAAAATACTCAATCTGACTTATTTGAACTGTCTGAGCTCACTCCCATTGTTTATTTCGCACTATCTGGTCTCCATAGTGCCCTATTCATGAAACAAGCCAAAACTGTCATTTGACACTTTTGAGGTTTATCACCATATATTGGTGCGAATTTTGGCTAGGAACTGTTCATATGGCTTGGGAGAGTCAGTAGGAGCATTCAGAACCCTGTCTATGCCACTGTGGCATGCTGAATATGGTGGACAGGAATATGATAGAAGATCACCTTAAATCATGAGATATTACCTGCTCTGAGTACAAATGGTGTATCTTTCCAATAGATATACATGAACCAAGTCCAAAGGGTATATTTCTGGATGTGTAACAGAATGAGGAGGCATAAAAACATGCAAAAACACTATTTTGTTGTGTGGCCAAATTGCGATGTTTTTCAGCATCAGCATATGATCTATTACCTGGAGGGTATCTTTTGAACACAAGGGGACAAGTTAATGTAGCCAGGAGCTATATCTATTGGTATATCCCCAAGATATTATGCCCAGATACAATTTTTCAATTTTTCGCTATTTTCACCCTGTTATTACACTGTTATACAAGCTAATGTGTCCCAGTTGGGTTGAAAGAACTTAGAACAACATGCCTATAAGGTTAGATCATCCAAAACCATTGAATTATGAGCCAGGGAAGGGTTGATCTAGAGAATTTCCTTTTTGGGCGAAAAGCGTAGTATCCCAAAAGGGAAGGTCATCGGCAGAACTTTTGATCCCTATACCTAAATTGTAGAGCTCATCAAGGGCTACAAGAGTCATCTATACCATTTTGCAATTGGTAGCCCCGTTGGCCTGCAAAATGCAAAATACTTTCCAAGAGCCGGCACTTTTTGAACCAATATTGGCATTTATGATTTAAAGCCACCAGGCATCAATTGCAACCAATACAGGCAGCTATAGCACCCTAATACAGACAGCCATCAAATTTTAAGGCAATGGCCGGGCTCATCAATCCAAACCCAATGCGGACAGCCATCAATTTCACGGCAATGGCCGCATTTTAATCAATATTATTTAAATGCTATTTATTTATTGTTTTTTTGCGGCTGTGGCAGCCTGCTGAAGATGCCATCAGGACCCATAGAAAGGCAGCAGCACAGCTATGTGGCTGTGTGGCAAGCTCCATGAAATAACGCAATAGGCCTGTGGTATCAGCCCACTATTTAACTGGTTAATCTGACCATATGAGCTGCCACCGTGCGTGAGAAAGACGCAGCTTGGAAGAAACTCGAAGCCGTGAATAAATTGAAGGAGAAGTTCATGTGGACCCGTTTGGCCGACTTCCGGATGCCACCACCATCACCTCGTGAGTTTTGTATTGAATTCTATCCCTATTTTCGCTGATACACCTACCCTTTGTTAGCGCCCCAGCCCGTTGTTAGAGACGCTAGAGTTTCTGGCCAGGCGCCGCCGGCCCACCGTGTTTACACGGCGAAGATCCCCTCTGGCCATCCTTATGACTACAAGACTCGCCGTGCGAAGGGCTCAACCAGCGCTACGGTAGATGTAGATGATCCTGTTGCAGATGCTTTCTACAATTATGCTAAATAATTGGTATTCTTACAGCATTGTCTTGTTATCTTTTTACAACTTTGTCTTGTGTCTTTATGCTTTCATTACTTTGTATTGTTCCCATGTAGTTCGTTTAAATGATATCTTTTGCTTGTGCTGAAGAGTTGAATACTTGGCAATGAGAAAGACGAAAAATTTCCTTTTTGGGTTCGTAGCGGTTGTTTGTACATGTTGGGATCGGGAGCTGGCCTTTACGAACTCGGCGGCTTTTTTGAGAAGTTGTGATAGCCTTAGGTCTGCGACATGGGGAGGGGTTTAAATAGAAACAATGTACTTCAATAGATTAAATATGACTGCGATTAAGTATCGTGCTAAAATATGAAGCCAATGATATTACCTTGAGAATTGCTGCCTTTTTGGGTTCGTAGCGGTTGTTTGCACATGTTAGGATCCAACACTGTCCTTTTTTTTTTTTGATAAGTCTTTTTTTTTTTTGGTCAAGTCAGGTAAGTATATAATTCATAGATACTTTTGTTTCGTTTAGCTTGTGTGTGAACAACAAGTAATACTTCATCTAGAAAAATTTAAAGACAGCACTAAGTGATATGAATGGGCGTGCCCATTTACTAGTTTAGTGAAGTTGGGCACGCCCAAGGTATCATATGGGCGTGCCCACCGTATATTTGGGCACGCCCATGGGTGCCTGTGGGCAGGCCCATGATTCCATATGGGGCTGCCCAAAGGGAGAATGGGCAGGCCCACATAGTAGGTTGGGCATGCCCAAAAATTATTTTTTGTTGCCGTATCAAGTTCGATTAGTATATTAATAACAAACAAAACTTAATGAATATCTCATGAGCATCTCAGTATATATATATACATTTTCAACAACAATGAAAAGGTGGAATGTTATGGCGAGACTTGGGTTTTTTGGATCAGGCTAGATGAACAGATGCACAATATGGAAATATAACTACACCTGAAATAGCAAAAAGGGCCATTCTTTCTCCCACTCCGCAGAGCTGTTGAAGCGGGCTGAACAAACACCATCCAGTATCCATGAAAACATAAGCAACAGATAATCTTTTCTGCTGAGCATGCAGCTGCAGGACCAATTCATCCATGAAAATGTAGCCAACGGGTGAATTTTTCTCCCGCTGCACGGTGCTAGGCCTGCAGCTGCAGGAACATTTGATTTACCCTTTTTTGAGCAGGCTTAATAATAGCCAGCCTGTATACACAAAAACGTAGCTAACAGCCATGAAAAGGGTAAATTTTTCTGCCGCTGCGTGGGGCAGTAGCAGCAGCATTTGGTGGGCCCGCCCAACCAGGACCCCAGAAACCAGTGTGACACGTGACTTTTGAGGGCCTGCCCAGCGCAGGGAAGAACCCTGGTTTGGGCCCACCCAGCTGTGCAAAAGGCTGAAATCATGGGCACGCCCACATTTAGAAGCCCATGGGCACTCCCTACAATCTGGGACCCTTTTGGGGTATTTATTCTGGTTTGCATATATACCCCAAGAGGGTACCACTTGGGGGCTGCCCGAAGTGGAGCCCATTTGGGACAGCAAGGTATTTTTGTGGTTCTAGCTTCATCTGCGGCGGTTTTACAAAAAATCACAAAAACGTGACAGGCATCACCAGGGTGTCACGCGCTCAGGTCACGGTTCACCAAAATTCAAGAAATTGTTTTTTTGTGCTGTAAACGACTCAGCACACCTTCCTGGAATTTGAACCAGTAAGTCAACTTCAAGTCACTCAAGTCGACTTGTAAGTCAACCCGAGTTGCAGTGTTGACTCGGCTCGACTCGGCTCAAGTCAGCTGCTACTTTGACTTCAAAATGACTTTGAGTTAAGTCGCGGCAACACTAGCAGAGGCGCAGTCAACATCACAGCGGCAGCGGAGTATGGAATCGGGAATGAAAGACTTAGCACGTTCGGTATGCTACAGTCAATCAATGGCAGCAGTTTTGGGAAAGAATGACTTAGCAAGTTCGGTATGCTACAGTCAATCAACGGCGGAATTCGGTTTCGGAGGGAAAGACTTAGCATGTTCGGTTTGCTACAGTCTTAGGTGGTGGCAGTTACGGTTTAGGAAGAACTACCTAATTCGGTTAGGCAGTTGTCACACAGAAAACAGGTTCAGGGTTAACGGTTAAGAGCAGGTTAATTTGGTGACAATCATACATGGGTTGGCTACTTATATACTATTTCTTCTATGAGTCATGACAGGAGTCACTCCAAAATCCTGACTCGATCTGACTCTTTCATAAAATTCTAGTACTTTCTATGGGTGTGAGTCATTTCTTTATGACTCCCTTGATCTGACTCCTTCTTGTAATTCCAGCACAATCCCTGAGTGAGAGTCATTTTATCATGACTCACACTTCTGACTTGATTCCCATCAATAATAAATAAATCTAAAAATCAGTGCATTCTTATTCTGTCTCCAAACATTTTGGGGACATGACAGCATGGTTGAATCAGTGTTTTTTCCCCCGAAATGTCCGCGGAGAGCGGGGAAGGCAGGAGGAAGCATATGTCATCAATGGCGGGAAGCCTAAGAAAAGCAGGTAGATGTCAGTTCGTCCTGAGATGCGCCAACTTGTCTGCACTTGATCTCGGTGAATTCCCTACAGAAAAATATAGAAAAAATATGAGCATAGAGGTACAATGTATGAGAATTGGGATTTACGCCATAACTTCAGAGTTCTCGAGACGGGACAAGGCGTGGAAAAATATGGTTTTCTCAAAAGGTCCGAAATCGCGTTATCGTGCACACTGATCAACTTACGTACAGAGACCTCCCTCCCCAAATGCGGAAGTTCCATCAATTGCTGTTCGCTCACCAGCACTCGTCTGCTCTCCTCTTTCCCTGCAACAGGGCTCCGCAGTGCTCTGTTCTGATGCATTCTACTTTTCGCACACCCCAAGTTGCACTCATTGCTCTCCCTGAATGTCCTCAATTTCTGTTGGCTGACCATTTCTGCTGATGGAGGGGTCGAAACGTGACTTATTACGAAAGTTGATCAGTGTCTGGTATCCAACAATTTCGGACCTCTTGGGTTTTCTCCCTGTGAATGGGAATCAGGGTGTATCTCGATGAATAATGGCGGGAGAGACCTGGAAATTGGGGTGTGAGGAGTGGGAAAATACGCTACCTTTTGCCCCCAATGTGCCCCCGGGCGGGGCAACGGGAACGGATCGAAATCAAGACTGCGAGCCTGAATTTCGTAAAACGTGTATTCGGCGCCGCGTAAACACAATAATTTAATTTGAAGGGCGGACCAGGGGTGGGGGGGGGAGCATAGCTCCATGCTGGTACCCTAATCTCATTTTACGGGAAGCTGTGGTGATGGGAAACAATATTCCAAAGGTATTTGACCGGTATCAACTTTGGGGTCGGAAAAAGAGGCTCGGCAGGAGGAAAGATGGGCAAATATCCTAAAGATGCGGGATGTAGACATTCCAGTCCACGTCAATGAGCACGCCCGGTGGGAGGGCGCGCAGGGTTGTGAAGGGGAGTGTGATGAGGAACAGGCGGGCGAGGATGTAAAGCAAGACTACAATACCGACGGAAAAGACATAGAGTAAGAAGAAGAGCACTACTACTCCGAGTTCTAAACATCGTAGCCGGAAGCTATTAGTGATAGGGGTATCTGATGTCTGCGATTCGGCGGCCAGGAGCCGATCTATTCTCCGGGAAGTGGGCGATGTGAATTTGACGCTGCTCACAGCCATGGCCATGAGGCGCTTCCATACCACACCGATTTTCCTTGTCGCCAACAAACGCTCCAGCCTAACTGCTGTCAGAAAATAACGATCCACAAGAAAGCGAAGGTTCAATCTGTGACCGAATATCCACGAGGCGACGGACAGCACTATAATGGGGAGGGCCATCACTGCAGGAATCGCAGCAACCAGCAGTGAGGATGCCCTCCACATCCACATTTCGGGGACCGAGGGGAAGTTCGCATTCCAAGCCGCACAATGAATGGCCCCGAAAAGGGTGCCGACAAGACCTTGGATCAATAGCGCGAAGCGGGGGATGGATTTGCCGGCCCAAAATGCGGGTACTGCGGTGGATGTTTCGGCGTGTTGAGGGTAAGAGCCAGTCAATGGGCCGAACATGGGCAACGCGCGGTTCATACGACGGGCTGGTGGTTGGGCATCCTCCGGCTCTTCGACAGGTCCAACCGGGATGGGTTGTTGAACATCGAGAGGCTTGTGCCACCAAAACAACCAGATGAAGATACTGGTTATTGCAAAGCCTAATGTCGCGACTTCGAGTTCGGTTATACGCAGGCGTTGATGCATGCGGGCCATGAACTGCGTGATAAACCATAAGACCTGCGAAAGTGCCACGCCTTTGGAGAGCGCGTCGCCTTTGCTCCGGTCCATAATATTATCAGTGTCGATATCCCGTATATCGGCAAGATATACAGGGCCCAGGAGCGGGTCTTCGAGTTGTTCCATCGTTGTAATCGGATGACGTGCGCTCCATGTCACGAATCCACCCATGGAAATGAAGAAGCCGTGTGTGAGGGAAACACCAAACTCTACGAACGAAGTCAGCGCAAGAGTAAAGCCGAGAAATATATGTTACTTGCTCTTGGCATACATTGACGCCACCCCAAACTGTCTAGCTGCGAAGCCGACCATCAGCTCTGGGGCAAATACCGCAACGAGCATCAGGCGCAGCTTCCGCAGCAGGAGGGCCAGCCAATTTTGGTTAGGTAGGGGCAAATTGGGGTGCACCGACACCCAAGTGCACGCAAAGACAGTGGTTAGACAACCCCAGATGATATCGAACGGCTTCCGGCAGTTATCGATATTGTCGCAAGTATCGGCGAATGGCGCTCGCACGTCCAAGGTCTGTAACTGCGCGAGCTGGGAGCTCGACTGTTTCAACAAGAAGAGGATCAGAAATGAGATGAGGAGCATCGGCGCGGGGTGTATCTGGATAAGCTGGAGTCAAGGAACAAGATTGTAAAGGTGTGGTAGGGAGAGGCCGAAAAGGTGTGCTCGTGGCTCACGTGTTTTGCCATAAGGCACACGGTCCGAGTTCGGGGCCATACGGCCTTACGGCTGTTTGGCTGTCACCCCACTATTAAGGAGGGATGTTTCCCTCGTGTTTTTGGCGTGGTGTCCCCAAATAGATGCCCAATATCACATGCGAGGTACGGGGATCATTTCGTTGAAGCTAGGGCTGTTCGCCGTGCCCATCACAGGCACAGCCGTCATTTTGACGGGTGGGCGACGGGGTCATCCGTTCCGTCGTGGAGGATTGAAAATTCTCTACGGAACGGGACGGGTGATGGAATGGCCGTCACAAACAACGGGACGGGATCGGCTCTGAAAAAAGTGTTAAACAGAGGTCAGTGGTCTGGAAATGTTCTCCAATTCACCTAGAGGTTGAATGTAGGTCAGGGCCTTTCAAAAAGTGAAAATTCCACCGCCAAAGGAACCAAAAGGTATATTTCTTCTCTCGAAAAAGCAGTAGAGGGAGAGAAATATAACCATGGCCAACTATTTGACTGTTTGTGAGCATTTCATTTGCTTGGGGAAGCATGGAACCAAGTTAACACCCAGATGTTGGTGACGACCAATGTTCAACATGCGAGGTACGAGCACTCTATTGTTGTAGCGTCTGTTTATAAGAGACTAGTTCAACATTCCTCCTCCGAAGAATGAGGCACAGTATAATGGAAGTTGGTGCTTTCCAGCCAATGCAGAATGATTCCAGGAGCCTAGGTGAGCATTCTTACCACAAAACTTGTCAATATATCCGAAGATTGAGGTGTTTAGCACCATCAGAACCGTCATCCGCTTTTTTTTTTGGGTCTTTGTGCTTGAAACACTCCCTGTAAAAAGGAGCATAAATATTGAGACCCGTAGGTCTACCACTCCGGAAAAGCGTGTCATCCTTGTGCAGGGCCATGCTAAAACACCAACAGATCTGTCCTGTTCTGCTCCTTAACAAACTGTGAGAACTTGGTTTGTATCTGAGCTTGTGCATGCATTGTCGGTTGGGTAAGATCGCGATGGATCTTGTCAGCGTTACATCGTCAATATAATTTCTGGGGCCGAATGGCCACGGCTCAAACACCTCAGTCCTGGACTGATATTGTCCCGTTTGCCCTAAAAAAAATTGTATTACCACTGCCAAAAAAAAAACCTTTTTTGAAAATTTATCTGCATCTTCAATTTTCCGTGTTCAGATTACAAAGTCTTTGTTTGGATTCCAAACACAGACTCCGCAAGAAAATTCCTTTTCGGGAGCAGCTCTATAATCTCATTCATTTCGAGTCAACTGCAATCTTGTGAGTGGATCAATTCGTGGGTGTACTATGTATGTGATCAGAACCAATATTTATTTGCATGTTCAGATTACTTACAAAATCTTTGTTCGGATTCCGAACATAAAATTTTCTATGTTCGGATTCCGAACACAGAATCTTGAGATGTCGATTCAATGACATTCGGAATCCAAACACGCTTCTATGTTTGAATTCTGAACATAAACTTTTCTATGTTCGGATTCCGAACACAGAATCTTGAGATGTCGATTCAATAACATTTGGAATCCAAACACTGCTTCTATGTTCGGAATCTGGACATCCATTTCCAAGTAAAAAGTGGACATGTGGGAAGATCGAAATTCAACTGCGGGCTCTCAGCACCTGGTCGACAAAGGCTCTGTTGATTTGGCGAGTGAAGAAATAAAGCACGGTACGCATCTAAGATGAACTTGATCACTGTGAAAGCACATCCCAGGATTGACACCGGTGAAAAATGAGCACGCTCCTTTCCTGCAGTGTGCACAGTAAGAGTATGTTGTACAAAGCACATATTTGAGTACACCCATGGTCCAGCGTGCACGGTTTCGTGTGCGTTCAATGATTACAGAGTATAGGAGAACAAGCACGTAGGATTCAGTGATAAATACTGTCATAGAAATTGGACAGATATCTTTGGCGTCAACAGTGTTCACTGTTGACAGTTCACCATTTGCCGTTCACCGTCCATCGTCCATCGTCCATCGTTCATCGTTCATTTCGCAATTCAATGTTCACAGTACAGAAGCTGTTCATGATCTACGAAGTGCACTGACCATTCGTAGAAGTACACCGACCAGTACAAAGATTATCTCCGGATACGTATCAATTGTTCCAACCAGTGAGTCCACTCCGAATGTTTATTCTGAAGAACTTGAACTTTCGGATGTACCAAATTTTTTGGCCAACCAAGAGTTCAGTGTCAACCATAGTGAAAATAATCCATATCTTCCCCTGCCTGTTTCTGGGCGTGATATGTGTTCTAATGAGCTTGAGCTCTGGTACAAATTTGCTGGTCTGCTCATCCACCACAGTTTTCGTCCAATATTCTAACTGTAGCCTCTCACGATATATCTGCTTTTGTTCATTCATACTGCTTTCTGACAGCAGATGATACTAGAACACTTGCGGAAGCTCATGCTGTGAGTACACAGGTCTCGTCTCGCCAAGATCTACACCTCAATATCCTGAAAAATCACCAGTGTAATGTGAATTGTCCTGGCTGGCATTTGTACCTGCTCTTTCGACGGCTAAATCATAAAAGGCGACTGAATAGTACAGTTAATTCACCATCTCAAGCTCCAATGCATCCACTTAATATTTGGTATTCAAACGAGAATGATTTTCATGACGCAGGTGTTGTCAGCATGCTCTCTCTGAACATACAGTTCCAACTTGTTCGCTGTGGTTTAGCTGTAGAACTCGCAAAAGTCGCAAGTTCTTCTGATCAAAATTACATTATATGCCGCATAAGGGATGTGGCTCGCTTCGTATCAATGTTCGTTCCGCTTACGGTGAGCGATCTGAGAACCTTGGCGGTTTTCCACCATTTGCCAGCAATGAGTAGGAAACCCAACCTTTTAGAGGCACTGTTGAAACATTCATGTCAATCAATCTGTGAACTTGACTGTTTGCTCTTCAAGCAGATATTAAGGCCTCGATTGGGTCCTTTCATTGTGCGCACACTGCCTCCGGGCACTCTACGGCTCACAGCAAACCAAGTTGAGCAACTAAAACACGGGAGCAAGATAACTCTGCGCCTCCCTAGGACAACGCAGTGTGACTGTGGTGGTAAAGTGGGATAGTCTCGAAGCTCTTTAATCTTACTTGTCTGAATCTGTTGGACATTTCATTAGAAATAATTATAAAATAACATTTATCTGTCGGACTCAATGAGAGCAACAACCAAGTAGGTTTGGAGATGCCTTCATACCTATAAGAGTTTCTCTAACACCTGGTGGCCTCAATGTGAGCTGGTTGACGCGCGAGTGAACCTTTGAGCCGTGGTTCCAGTGCCTCTAATTGTAATACAAACTTCAAGTCGACATTATCGAAGAAATGAAACATTTATTCAACATAAATGGAAGCCAGCACAAGAAGTTCTCTGAAACCATGAAAATCAGGATGGAGGACCAAATTCAACTGGGTGGATTTGGAGCTTGATGTGGAAAAAGGTACGTACCAGGGGTGCCCGGAGGGCCTTGGTATTTTACGGGTAGTTCAATATGCTGGACTCGGCTATTTTAAATTCACCATGGCGAGCATTTTGGCGCGGAGAACTGGCATGTAATGTGAGTCTACTTGCGAGCGCGTTTGAACTGGCTGGTTGATTTTTTTTTAATGTGTTGGACATTGAAGGTTGAAGGTGGCTTGAAGCCGGACTCGGAGACAAGCGGTTTGAGGCGCTGGAATGAACTGGGGATAATTTAAATTTATTGTACTTGTACATCCAATCCCTTATTCTCTACGTAATATTATTCATACTACAGTAACAACGGTTCGGCCCTCATAGTTACGTTGAAATCAAGTCGGACACTAGATTTCGAGTTAAAACACACAGGACTTGTGAACGTTTGTTGAACTTGAATATCACGCGCGTCCATTGTTTATTTCCCTCTCAAAAAAATAACTAAATACCGGACCGGAGGAGATCGATGCACTTCGGTTCAAGCCGGTTTGAACTGCAACGAAAGATGCAATTTCATGCAAAATCTAGGGCATGGGAAATTGCGTCGAGATTCAGCGACGTAAGCACTGGAGTTCCCACGATTTTCATTGAATGAAATTGAATGCAACTGAATTGCGATGCGATATAAATCGATTGTATTCAGTTCTTATCTTGTCTTTCGTGACCCATCTGCACTCCCGGCGTTTCAACATTGGTACGTGCGGCAGATCATCAACAGCCGCAACTGAAGTTCGGACGGGATGCCGTACACTGAGACTATAAATCGTCCACCTACATTCCCCGCCCGCAGTGCCTCACATCCTCCCATAAAATGAGCCCGCTAATATTCTCAAGCTTGAGCCGCCTTCACCTCCCAATGTTCACGCTGACGATAATATCCAACCTCGCGATTGCCGCGGCACAGGTATGCGCTGAATTGGCACGCCGTCTACGCTAAGCCCACCTCACGTCCAGCCAATGCCTGCTCAGCCCTATCCAGGTGGGGCCGACCGACAAATTGCCGGAACACTGGTCGGGGTTTTTCTGGCTTTCATCACGATCGTTGCCTCCATCATGATCGTTGCCTTCATCGCTGGTCTAATTTCAATGTGCTTGGGGACCGAGGAAGGCGAGCCGAACGTGTCTCAGTGGCGTCCGTCCAGAGCCACATACGCGGAACAAGCTCGGCTGCTTCGGGAAAGGATAGCTCAGCTGGAAGCCGCCGAGGAAGTCCGCGTGTTGTGGGAGCGGGTTCAGCAGCTGGAGGCATCTCAGAGGAATCGTGACTATGGTGCGATGGGGACAGGTGCTGGACCACTGGGACGAGGTCCTAATCAGAAGCCGCCGCCACCGTATTCGTATGCCGGGGACAGCGAGGCTACTTGCTCGCAGTAACAGTGGGAATTCTTGAGGGGAGACGTTGTAGAACCTTGTTGGTGAGTATCAATTGCGGGTTTTGATGCGTACAGTTTAAACGAACCGGTAGCTCCGGCGTATGATCTCGCCTATTTTCAAATTGATTGAATAGTTGAATACCAGAGCCTAAGCCTACAAGCTCGATGGGCTGCATGTAGTCACCCGTTCTTTAAGCGGTGAGCTGTCTCGTGCCGGCGTGCGTCCACGCAAAATTCTAGATCTAAGGTGGATGCGGGTCTCGAAAGCCTGGGAACGCATGCTCAGATTGCATCGGGGGTGTGGGAGCGGTGCGTGGCGAGGCACGAAAACCTCTCCATCTCTGACTGTAAATTCAAGCAAGGCTATTCAAGCCGCAGGCTATTTTGAAGACGCTGCGGTCCTGGAGGTGGACATATCCTCTCGGTAAGGTTTTTAGGTATAGACTCGGAGAGCTTGTCTCGTATTGACAGGGATATTTTGTCGCGATATTTTAACCTTCAATGGACCCGTGAGACGAGGATCTCCAGTGCAATTATGTAGTTACGCATTGTCGCTGAAATCAACTCACAAATTCCTCGGCGACATACATGTGTCCCGGTGCAAGAAATGATCGGTCTGTATTGAGTCTCTTCTAGGTCGCACTGGATAGTTTCACTTTATGGATATTCATTGTTCTAGAAGTGAATGCATGTACTCCTAGCGTGGATCAAGGATTGGGGGTCACAGTGCAAAACATCACCAGAATTCCAACGTTCGGTAACCTAGCCCTCTGAATAATAGGAACGTGTTCGAAGTTCAACGAAGGGACAAGATGATTAATCTCTTCGGCGAGGCGTCTAAATGCTATCTAAAAACAAAAAGAGGAAAATGGATGGAAATAAGCGGGTTGTCAGTACGAACGGAGAAATCAACCAAAATGGTGAACTTCAAGCGATTTGATGGATCCGTCCCCAAACTTAGAAGCAGGACGACATGTCAGTCCTTGGCAAATAACTTATTAACAAAAAACTCACCCGTGCGCCTATAATATTCTCATCGTTGATCAGAACCGCGCCATAATCGAAATTCGCCTTCGAGAGGATTTCCACGTATGGTAGAAGCGATGTAATGGGATGTGCGAAGGGCTCGAAGGATATCGTCGACGCCTCCACAACACGCATTGTCGCGCGCGGTCCGTCCACAGGGCCCCGGGCGCGCTGAGCCCGCACGTTCGTCTCGTTGAAGTCAAGTAAGTTGATCGGCGAGGGGAATCCCGGCGCGTCGTAGGCGATCGCCACCATACGCTGGCCTGCGGTCGCGGTGATGTAGCGGACTGAAAAGTCATCGGCGTCAATCCATCGTGTGCACTGCGGGCCCCACGCTTCCCAGGGGATGTCGATGTCGATGTCGTCTGGTCGGAGGTTGATCGCGGCAGCTAAGCGGGCGCGGTGCACAACGAACATGTGGTCGGACGTGCCACTCGGACTGCCGATTATGAGGGAGAATAGGAGAATGGAGTCCAAAGGTCGCGGGAGAAAGGCCGCACGGCCGGGGCGACGGATCGACACCCGAGGGTTTGGCTCGCCGCGGCACTGGACGGAGATAATGGAGGCAAACCGCTTCAGAGCAGGAAGCCGGAAAGAATGCAAAAATTGGGGTAATTTGTCCGCCGCTGGGACGTGCAAGAGATCAAGGGTGGCGTCGAGGGAATTTGGAATGACTAAGATCTCGTCCGTGAGGAATACGAGCCCGGTGTTGTGTATGGGTAGAGGAGCCTTGAACGGATATTAGAACGACAGGTGTAATATATTAAGGGAGCATTATACCATTTTCGGCGTGCCAGACTTCCAGTTGTACAAGTGCAATGTGTCCATGTCGTCAGCCTCGTCGCTACGGTAGACGAGGACAAGGGCCAGATTTTGTCCGACAATCTCAACCGAGACCCGGGGCCGGCCTCGAGTTACTTCGACGTCGTGGATGTGTAATACAGGGCAGGCGGCGAGTGGGTGCGAACCGCCGGTGGAAAAATTCAAGAGCAACACGTCGATTGATGCCAAATGGGTATTGCCGTCGCATCGCGTACTGCAGGGGCCATTAGGAGTGAAAGACTGTACGCAGACGAAAGGGCGCACTAAGTAACGATCGCAATGAGATCGTGTTCTTCCAACGCCGTCCCAAAATCGATGATTGGCCTCCCGGCATTGATTGTCCGCCATTGGGTCTCAAACCCGGGCGACGTGTGTATGGCCTTTACCGCAGTGCAGAGTCCAGTATTCGGATCCGCTGTGTCTCCGACGAAATAAATATCAGAGGTAAGATCGTATAGCCCAGGAGTTGGGAAATCGATGGTGATAGTATGCATCAAACGCGGAGCGAAGTTCAGCCAGCTCTCCTCGCGACGCTGGAGATTTTCTAGACGGTCAGAGATACTCAAATGCGAGGCAACATATGAATTCTCCTCCAATCCTGCACGATCTTGTCTGCGTCGATACCGTAGCAAAACGGAAGTGTCGATGATATTGCGGAGAAGGCGGTTTCCGCATTGTGAACAAGAGTCCAAGTCGCTGAATGAGAGATTAGCCAGACAAGCAAGTATGAGCTCGGGTGGAAGGCTCAGGAACTGAGATCCATTGGCAGCCATGGGCCATTAGGACTCGGAGAACAGAGAGGCGTCACAGTCACAGGTTAGGATGGAATCAGTGGCAGTGCAAAGCCTTCCACCGACCACGACAACGCACGCCGCCGGGAATCTCAACCAAAGGGGAATCATCTGATCAGTGGCACACAGATATTGCACATTAGCCCCGAACTTGGGCTTTGAATATCAGCAAGACAAACGAGATTTCCAGGTAAGCCAGATTCGTCGCACATTGACAGCAATAACCGTTCAAAGGACAATCGTTACGAGCCCGATGCTCTCCGGTCTTGAAGCGGATCGTGCCCGCGTTGCAGAGCTTGAGGCTCAGATCTCCCATCTCGAGCGCTCCCTTTCTGCATTGCGGATTGAAAAAAGGCTAGCGCAGGAGCGGCTCGATTCCTATAAATACCCGGTCCTGACACTACCAAACGAAATCGTATCCGACATCTTCATGCACTTCCTGCCACCCTACCCCCTCTTCCCACCACTTATCGGCCTTCTCTCGCCAACTCTCCTGACACAAATTTGCCGAAAATGGCGAGAAATAGTATTGGGCACCCCCGCGCTCTGGAGCGCCATATCATACCACGATAGCATTAATATGCCCTTCGACGTGGCAATACATGCATTCGATATCTGGCTCAACAGGTCCCGCTGTTGCCCGGTTTCACTTCAATTTGATGCAAATGATTCTCGCGTGGACGCAGCTGAATTTCTTGCAATGGTGGTTCCTCACCGCGCACGATGGGAACATCTGGAACTTTCCGTTTGGCTATCCCATCTTCCTATCCTTGACGGTCCAATGCCTCTACTGCGCTACTTGGATCTGCGACTCCTCAGGCGCGTCGGCACCTATGCCAAGGCCGTTACATTTGAGATGCCTCTGTTACGCACCGTCGTTGTCAACGATGATGCTGCTTTGAGCGTCATCTTACCGTGGGCACAATTGACGTCCCTCACTTTACTACGCGTATTTCCGTACGAATGTGTTCCAATTTTGCAGCAGACATCGAGTCTCGTTCATTGCAAGCTGGAGCTATTCGACAGTACCAATGATCAACCTAGGCCTGATATCACGCTTCCGTGCTTGGAATCATTGACCTTGATCAATCCACGTCGCGAATCAGCGATAGACTTTCTCGGAACTCTCATCGTCCCTGCTCTCCGCAGTCTCGAGATTCCAGAAATCTTCCTTTATGTCAACCCAATCGAGTCACTGACCGCATTTATATCGAAATCCGGCTGCAAGCTGGAGGAGGTACAAATCACTGGTCCAAGATCAGTCCCCGAGTCCTCCTACCTCAAGGCATTTCCCTCGATTCCGAGGTTTTTATTCACCGACGAAGAAAGTACGGGCGAAAGTGATTTCTCAGACGTCGAGGGCAATCTGGACTCCGAATGACAATATATGGAGGTTCCTAGATATAGGTACGTTCAGCGCTTCTTCTGTCTTATGCTCGCTCATCTATTGCAGTAGCGGTAAAGATATTGTGTGACACACCAAGTCTGTCTCCGATATACAATCTGATTTTTATACGGCCCCATTTTGCCATAATCTCGAGAGGAAACATTTTCCATGAGTTGCGATCGCAACGACCTGCATGGATTTGGGAATATATACGTTCGAAACGATCTTGTCCCTTGACGCCTCTGTGGCACACGGTCAACTTGGATAACTGGTAAAACGAAACGATCCCATAAAGTACAATAGTTGAACTCAAGTTTGACACAACGGCGCTATTTTACGACCGATAAATGGTAATAAATTCTCGAGCGGTGAATAACCTGAGTTCGATTCGCCTCGGTGCATAGAACTCCCATCTTATCGCCCTCAACGCGTGGGGCAGGCTTTTACGGCGCGATTTTTATTCGTTCATACGGAATCATACCCCGTTTCCCTTCCATTCAAGGGCATCTGCAATGGGAATTTATGTTTGACGAAGCACATGCTGATTTCTCTGCCTGATATTGGTTTCTTTTGAAACGGCGGCTCACAGGCCTCATGTTGAGTTCGGGATCTATGTTTGACTACCCCCGTCGCTTCGGTTTCCACATTCTCTTGAATGCATTCATGCACGGCCCAGAATCCAGCGCCGGCGTCGAAACAATTCCATGACCGCGGCTCTTTGAATGGGGATAACCCAGTGGTCCGGATTTAAACGATGAAATAGAAGTTAGCTTGAATAATGTCAGCGCCACTGGTGTTTTATGGTTATACTAGTATGCTTGTCGTGCCCCGCTTCAAGACAATTCGAGATCAAAATGAAGTACATCCCGTGATCGCGATGTGCTTGGACACATTTATCAGACGCGCTCTTCATCTTTCACACATTCAATATTTAAGCTAATAGTACCTGTACCCTCACCCAACTTCACCCGTCACGAACTTTCAAACATGCGTCTTATCAAACTTCAATTCTCCGAGTCTAAACTCAGCTAACTTGGAATATCTAGACATTACATAAAATAAGGTCTGCGAGTCATGAGTATATGAAGAGAATACCGACCTGGGGTCCTTCCCTAGTAGGACTACTGCATTCTTTAGCCTCGAGCCGAACTTCTATCTCATATGGAGAAACTAATTCTCCTGCCATTGCCGGAAGTTGGCCCGGAACCAGAGGGGGACTCCGAGGGAAGGGTAGGCGTGGCCGCAATTAGTTTCAAAAAGTGTCCTTTGAAGACGACACATCTACATGGAAGTGGCCGGGAGATAGGGGCTTTCATTCCAATTTGGGGATGGAATCAGTGGCAGTGCAAAGCCTGCTTCCACCTACCACGACAGCACACTCCGGGGAACCTCAACCGAGAGGGACATTAACTGTTCAGCGGCACTCAGATATCTTACGTCAGCCCCAAACTCGGGCTTTGAACCAGGTAAGTCGGGCTCGCAGGTCGCTCATGATCATGGACACCAATGACAAAACCGTTCAAAGGAGCAAGCTTGCAATCGTTACGAGCCCGATGCTCTCCGGTCTTGAAGCAGATCGTGCCCGCGTTGCGGAGCTTGAGGCTCAGATCTCCCATCTCGAGCGCTCCCTTTCTGCATTGCGGATTGAAAAAATGCTAGCGCAGGAGCGGCTCGATTCCTATAAATACCCGGTCCTGACACTACCAAACGAAATCGTATCCGACATCTTCATGCACTTCCTTCCACCCTACCCCCTCTTCCCACCACTTATCGGCCTTCTCTCGCCAACTCTCCTGACACAAATTTGCCGAAAATGGCGAGAAATAGCGTTGGGCACCCCCCCGCTCTGGAGCGCCATAACATCATACCACGATAGCATTAATATTTCATTCGACCTGGCAATCCGTGCATTCGATACCTGGCTCAACAGGTCCCGCTGTTGCCCGGTTTCGCTTCGATTTGATGCAACTGATTCTTACATGGAGGTAGCTGAATTTCTTGCAATAGTGGTTCCTCACCGCGCACGATGGAAATATCTGAAACTCTCCTCTTGGCCATCCCATCTTCCTATCCTTGACGGCCCAATGCCTCTCCTATGCTACTTGAATCTGCGACTCCTCGGTTCCGATGCCAAGGTCGTTACATTTGAGATGCCTCTGTTACGCACCGTCGTCCTCAACGATACTGCTGCTTTGAGCGTCGTCTTACCGTGGGCACAATTGACGTCCCTCACTTTACTCCGCGTTTATCCGTACGAATGTGTTCCAATTTTGCAGCAGACATCGAGCCTCGTTCATTGCAAGCTGGAGCTTTTCGACAGTACCAATAATCAACCTAGGCCTGATATCACGCTTCCGTGCTTGGAATCGTTGACCTTGATCAATCCAGGTCGCGAATCGGTGGTGGACTTTCTCGAAACTCTCATCGTCCCTGCTCTCCGCAGTCTCGAGATTCCCGAGGACTTCCTTTATCATGTTAACCCAATCGAGTCGCTGACAGCATTTATATCGAAATCCGGCTGCAAGCTGGAGGAGGTACGAATCACTGGTCCAAGATCAGTCCCCTCAACTTCCTACCGCAAGGCATTTCCCTCGATTCAGAATTTTTCATTCAGTGGCCCCGACGTAGTCAGCGGCGAAGAAAGCGCGAGGGATTGACGTCCATGGCGATCTCAACTCCGAATGTCAATATTTGGAGGTTCTTATATATATGTGCGTTCAGCCCTTCTTCTGTTTAATCCCCACTCATCTATCACAGTACTAGTAAACACAATGTGTGACACCAAGTATGCCTCCGATATATAGTCTGATTTTTACGCGGTCGCATTTGGCGACAATCTCGAGGGCAAACATTTTCCGTGAGTTGCGATCACAACGACCTGCATGGATTTGGGAAGAATATATGCGTTCGAAATGATCTCGTCCTTCGACGCCTCGGCAGCACACGGTCAACTTGAATAACTGGTAAAACGAAACAATCTTATAAAGTACAATAGTTGAACTCGAGTTTGACACAACGGCGCTATTTTACGACCGATAAATGGTAATAAATTCTCGAGCGGTGAATAACCTGAGTTCGATTCGCCTCGGTGCATAGAACTCCCATCTTATCGCCCTCAACGCGTGGGGCAGGCTTTTACGGCGTGATTTTTATTCGTTCATACCCCGTTTCCCTTCCATTCAAGGGCATCTGCAATGGGAATTTATGTTTAACGAAGCACATGCTGATTTCTCTGTCTGATATTGGCTTCTTTTGAAACGGCGGCTCACAGGCCTCATGTTGAGTTCGGGATCTATGTTTGACTACCCCCGTCGCTTCGGTTTCCACATTCTCTGGAATGCATTCATGCACGGCCCAGAATCCAGCGCCGGCCTCGAAACAATTCCATGACCGCGACTCTTTGAATGGGGATAACCCAGTGGTCCGGATTTAAACGATGAAATAGAAGTTAGCTTGAATAATGTCAGCGCCACTGGTGTTTTATGGTTATACTAGTATGCTTGTCGTGCCCCGCTTCAAGACAATTCGAGATCAAAATGAAGTACATCCCGTGATCGCGATGTGCTTGGACACATTTATCAGACGCGCTCTTCATCTTTCACACATTCAATATTTAAGCTAATAGTACCTGTACCCTCACCCAACTTCACCCGTCACGAACTTTCAAACATGCGTCTTATCAAACTTCAATTCTCCGAGTCTAAACTCAGCTAACTTGGAATATCTAGACATTACATAAAATAAGGTCTGCGAGTCATAAGTATATGAAGAGAATACCGACCTGGGGTCCTTCCCTAGTAGGCCTACTGCATTCTTTAGCCTCGAGCCGAACTTCTATCTCATATGGAGAAACTATTTCTCCTGCCAATTGCCGGAAGTTGGCTCGGAACCAGAGAGGGACTCCGAGGGAAGGGTAGGCGTGGCCGCAATTAGTTTCAAAAAGTGTCCTTTGAAGGCGACGCATCGACATGGAAGTGGCCGGGAGATAGGGGCTTTCGTTCCAAATTTGGGGATGGAATCAGTGGCAGTGCGAAGCCTCCTTCCATCTACCACGACATCTCACGCCTCTGGGGAACCTCAACCAAGAGGAAAACCATCTGATCAGTGACACACAGATATCGAACATCAGCCCCGAACCTGGGCTTTGAATATCAGCAAGAATAACGAGATTTCCAGGTAAGTCAAACTCGTAGTCGCACATTGACACAAATCATTCAAACCGTTCAAAGGAACAAGTTTGCAACCGTTACGGGCCCGATGCTCGCCGCCCTTGAAGTAGATCGTGCTCGCGTTGCAGATCTTGAGGCTCAGATCTCCCACCTCGAGCGCTCCCTTTCGGCATTGCGGGAAGAAAAAACACTAGTGCAGGAGCGGCTCGACTCCTACAAATACCCAGTCTTGGAATTACCCAACGAAATCGTATCCGACATCTTCATGCACTTCCTGCCACCATACCCCCTCTTCCCACCGCTTATCGGCCTTCTCTCGCCAACTCTTCTGACCCAAATTTGTCGAAGATGGCGAGAAATAGCGCTGGGTACCCCCGCCCTCTGGAGGGCCATATCGTCATACCACGAGAGCATTCATATTCCCTACGACCTGGTAATCCATGCATTCGATACCTGGCTCAACAGATCCGGCTGTTGCCCGGTTTCGCTTCGATTTGATGCAAATGATTCTCAGATGGACGTAGCTGAATTTCTTGCAATGGTGGTTCCTCATCGCGCACGATGGGAACATCTGAAACTTTCATCTAAGCCATCCCATCTTCCTATCCTTGACCCCAATGCCTCTCCTGCGCTACTTGGATCTGCGACTCTTCCCTGCAACCGAGGCCGTTTCATGTCGTGAGATGCCTCTGTTACGCACCGTCGTTCTCAACGATGATGCTGCTTTGAGCATCATCTTACCGTGAGCACAATTGACTTCCCTCACGTTGCTCCGCGTATATCCGTACGAATGTCTTCCAATTTTGCAGCAGACATCGAGCCTCATTCATTGCAAGCTGGAGCTTTTCGACAGTACCAATGATCAACTTAATGATATCACACTTCCGTGCTTGGAATCATTGTCCCTGATCAATCCAGGTCGCGAATCGGTGATGGACTTTCTCAAAACTCTCATCGTCCCTGCTCTCCGCAGTCTCGAGATTCCATAGGACTTCCTTTATGTCAACCCAATCGAGTCGCTGGCAGCATTTATATCGAAATCCGACTGCAAGCTGGAGGAGGTAAAAATCACTGGTTCAAGACCAGTTCCCGCGTCCTCCTACCTCCCTCGATTAGGAGGTTTTCATTCAGCGGCGAAGAGAGTTCAAATTACTCAAACGCCGAGGGCGATCTCAACTCCGAATGAGAATATTTGGGGGCTCGTATATACATGTGCGTTCAGCCCTTCCTCTGTCTTATTTCCGCTCATCTATCACAGTACTCGTAAACACATTGTGTGACACATCAACTATGCCTACGATATACATTCTGATTTTTATGCAGTCGCATTTGGCGACAATTTCGAGGAAACATCTTCCATGAGTTGCGATCACAGCGACCGGCATAGATTTGGTAAGAATTCTATATGCGTTCGAGATGATCTCGTCCTTCGACGCACGGCATCCCTCCTCTTTCCAAAACACGTCTGCGTACTAATTTCTTTTTTTCTTTTGGCTGTGCATTGCATTGCATCAGAGTGCACTGCGGGCGTATCCTACCTGGGACAGCATTAATGCACCTCTCTCTGCACAAAACGGCCGCCGCGAGGTTTCAGGGGTGCCGAAAAGTGATCGAGCCGACTTGCCGACACTTGCCGAATTTCCCCGGTTCAAGGTTGAACGAAGAAATTCATGCTTATATCAGGCCAGACCAACTATTCATGGCAATTTACTTGTTTAGGATTATCGATTTTAAGTCAGATACCATAGGTATGTATTTGCGTGCGGTACTCCCGCTGGATTATAAGCCGCGCTGTAGATGCGTGAATAATATTGCAGTGACCAGGCTGGAGAAGTTCGATGCACTTCCGTTCAATCCGGCTTGAACTGCAACGATGTCTGAAAGATGTAATCATGCAAAATCCAGGGCATGGGAAATTGCGTCGAGATTAATCGACGCAAGCGCTGGAAGTCCGTCGAATGCAATTGAATTGCGATGCGATATAAATCAATTATATTCATTTATATATTTTTGTCCAATAGACCCATCTGCGCTCCCGGCGTTTCAACTTCTTGACATATGTGGCCCGGCAACAGATCATCAACAGCCGCAACCGACTGGATGCTGTACACCGACATCGATACAACTATAAATCGTCCACCTACATTAATTTCCCGCCTTCAGTGCCTCTCATCCTCATAAAAATGAGCCCGCTAATATTCTCAAGCTTGAGCCGCTTTCGCCTCCCAATGTTCACGCTGACGATAATATCCAATCTCGCGATTGCCGCGGCACAGGTATGCGCTGAATGGGCACACCGTCTACGCTAAGCCCACTTCATGTCCAGCCAATGCCTGCTCAGCCCTATCCGACAGGCGAGGCCGACCAACAATTTGCCGAAACACTCTCAGTCTTCATCATGATTGCCTTTGCACTGATATTCATCGTCGGCCTAATTTCGACACGCCTTGCGGCTACCGAGGAAGGCGAGCTGAACGTGTCTCAGCGGCGTCCGTCCAGAGCCACATACGCGGAACAAGCTCGGCTGCTTCGGGAAAGGATAGCTCAGCTGGAAGTCGCCGAGGAAGTCCGCGTGTTGAGGGAGCGGGTTCAGCAGCTGGAGGCATCTCAGAGGAATCGTGACTATGGTGCGGTTGGGACAGCGGCTGGACCGCTGGGACCAAGTCCTATTCAGAAGTCGCCGCCGCCGTATTCGCATGCTAGGGACAGCGAGGTTCAACTTGCTGGTAGTAGCAGTGGGAATCCTTGAGGGGAGACGTTATAGAAACTTGACTTACTTGTTGGCGAGTATCAATTGCGCGTTTCGAATAAACCAGTGGCAAATCTGCATTACGACTTGACGATGGGTTCAAGAATCTGTACCTCCTGACGTATGGTCCCGAGCAGCTTCAAATTATTTGAATAATTAAATACGGGCTGTTCTCTCTCCCTCATATCATTCATCTCTCCAAGAACACCGCATATTATCCAATCCTAATGCAAGTTGATTATTTATTCAAATTTTTTAGTCTGTGTTACTATTTGAGACCCGTTACTTGGCCACCTTGATGTTTTCAGGCAGTGCACAACACGTGGGGTAGCGGTATTGGATCCGGGGGTGGTCTAGTACATGTGCATACATAGGAGGAGTAATTTGAGGGCAGGCCGGCGAATTTAGGTAGCCTATTGCGGGTGGCGTGAATTTATTTCGAAGGGATTCCAAAAATAGTAATATACTAGCTAGTTGGCCACGCCGGCCCAGTCCTCTTCATGGGTTGAATGAGGACTTCTGGTGAATTCAAACCGTTGAATTAGGTGCCAAACCATTATTCTAGATGGTTGTAATCATGATTTAGGCTATATAATTAGTGTCTATATATTGATTTTCAGCAGGGGGGCATAGGGAGAATAGACAATCTGGACGCTTGAGGTGCTAGTTCACGACTAGCGGAGCATGTCACCCAAAATAAGTTGCGGAATGGTTTATAAGAATTATGTGAACGCACTTGGATGCACCAGACATCCTACCAACATCCACGGATCCTGGAAAAATTTCGACTGTGCGGACCACAGAAAACTGGCCTTTTGAGACAGACCACAGCAATGGGAAAGGACAGAGGGCTGCATAAAATTAACATACATCTCAGGCTCAATATCCCTGTATCATGATTGCCTATCTCAAGTTTCAGAGTGGCCATGGCAATCCTCTGTTCGTTAGCGGCATGGCCATGTTGCACCCTCGATGTCAGAATTCACCCCTTCTTGACACCAGTACAGATAAGGGTGGAAGGAATGTATGAATTTTTGTGGCACAGATTGAAGCCCCGAATGAGACGAGCAGAATGAGCCCCCAAACTCGTCGATCGGCCCAGAACTCGTGGAGAAAGAGAGCAAGCGGGTCTGTGGCGTTAAGAAACTGATCGCATCACCCTCCGGCACGACATCAAATACCACGCAGCATTTGATCCGACCATCAGTTAATCTCCAAATTGGGTATGGACCACCGTTAGGGGTCGCATTCCGTCCTGCGAGGCCCAACTTTGCACATCCTGGACCAGATAAGCTTATAAATGTCAAGTGGCCAACTAACTTGGGTGGCCAAGTAGGGGGTCTCAAATAGTAGAGTGCATCCAGCCATTCTCCGTTCACCACCACTTTGCCATCTACGTTCCACTCTGCGAAGCCGCCGATCGAAACTTGAATTTGAGTTGATTTTGACATGCACTGGAGGCAACACAGCTTCGGTTCAGGGGGGCTTCCCAATTATTTCGGCCATAAAATCTTATCTACAACTGGAATACAAACCCAGGATATATATGTACCACGAACAACAGGCTCAGAAATTCAACAATTCCAATATGCTTGGCACGAGGGAGACCGATTCCCCTGCCATTGTCGGAACCAGAGGGGACCTTCAAGGGCAGGGTCGAGCGCAACTTTTCACGGGCACAATTATTCAAAAAGTGTCCTTTGAAGGTGAAGCACCTACGTTGTCGGCCATGCTGGGACATAGGGGCTTCCATTCCAATTCGGGGATGGGATCAGTGGCAGTGCAAACCCTCGTCTCACCGTCCACAACAACACACGCCTCAACCTTGCTTCAACCAAGAGGAAATCACCCGTTCAGCGGCACTTAGATATCCTACGTCAGCCCCGAACTCGGGCTTTGAAAGAAAAACGAGATTTCCAGGTAAGTCGGGCTCGCAGTCGCACATGGACACCAATGACAAAACCGTTCAAAGGAGCAAGTTTGCAATCGTTACGAGCCCGATGCTCTCCGGTCTTGAAGCAGATCGTGCTCGCGTTGCAGAGCTTGAGGCTCAGATCTCCCATCTCGAGCGCTCCCTTTCGGTATTGCGGATTGAAAAAACGCTAGCGCAGGAGCGGCTCGATTCCTATAAATACCCGGTCCTGACACTGCCAAACGAAATCGTATCCGACATCTTCATGCACTTCCTTCCACCCTATCCCCTCTTCCCACCACTTATCGGCCTTCTCTCGCCAACTCTTCTGGCCCAAATTTGTCGAAGATGGCGAGATATAGCGTTGGGCACCCCCGCGCTTTGGAGCGCCATAACATCATACCACCCTAGCATTGATATTCCCTTCGAGCTGGCAATCCGTGCATTCGATACCTGGCTCAACAGGTCCCGCTGTTGCCCGGTTTCGCTTCGATTTGATGCAAATGATTCTTACATGGAGGTAGCTGAATATCTTGCAATAGTGGTTCCTCACCGCGCACGATGGGAACATCTGAAAATTTCCTCTTGGCCATCCCATCTTCCTATCCTTGACGGCCCAATGCCTCTCCTATGCTACTTGGATCTGCGACTCCTCGGCTCCGGCGCCGATACCAAGGTCGTTACATTTGACGTACCTCTGCTACGCACCGTCGTTCTCAACGATGCTGCTGCTTTGAGCGTCGTCTTACCGTGGGCACAATTGACGTCCCTCACTTTACTCCGCGTATATCCGAGCGAATGTGTTCCAATTTTGCTGCAGACATCGAGCCTCATTCGTTGCAAGCTGGAGCTTTTCGACAGTATCAATAATCAACCTACGCCTGATATCACGCTTCCGTGCTTGGAATCGTTGACCTTGATCAATCCAGGTGGCGAATCAGCGATAGATTTTCTCAGAACTCTCGTTGCCCCTGCTCTCTGCAGTCTCGAAATCCCCGAGCAATTCCTTGGACCCAACCCCATCGAGTCCCTGACAGCATTCATATCGAAATCCGGCTGCAAGCTGGAGGAGGTACAAATCACTGGTCCAAGATCAGTCCCCAAGTCCTACCTCAAGGCATTTCCCTCAATTCCGAGGTTTTTATTCACCGACGAAGAAAGTACGGGCGAAAGTGATTTCTCAGACTATCTGGACTCCGAATGACAATATATGGAGCTTCCTAGATATATGTACGTTCAGCGCTTCTTCTATCTTATTCCCGCCCATCGATTGCAGTACTGGTAAACACATCGCACAGCAAGTATGCTTCCAATATACATACTATTTTTTTTTACGCGGCCACAATTTAGAACAATCTCGAGTGGAAACATTTTTCATGAGTTGCGATCACCTCGACCTGCATAGATTTGTAAGAATTCTATATGCGTTCGAGATGATCTTCTTCGACGCACGGCGTTCCTCTTTCCAAAACACCTCTGCGCACTAATTTCTTTTTTTCTTTTGGCTGTGTATTGCATTGCATCAGAGTGCACTGCGAGCGGATGACCCACCAAATATTCCATCCGGGACAGCATTAATGCACCTCTCTGTGTAAAACGACCGCCGCAAGGTTTCAGCGGTGCCGAAAAGTGATCGAGCCGATTTGCCGACACTTGCCGAACTTCCCCGGTTCAAGGTTGAACGAAGAAATTCATGCTTTTATCAGCCCAGATCAACTATTCATGGGAATTCACCTATGTGTTTAGTTAGGATTTATCGATCTTAAGCCAGATACTATAGGTATGTATTCGCGTGCAGGACCACTGGATTATAAGCCGCGCTGTAGATGCGTGAATAATATTGCACTGACCGAGCTGGAGAAGTTCGATGCACTTCCGTTCAATCCGGTTCGACCTGCAAGGATGCCCGAAGGATGTAATCACACAAAATCCAGGGCATGGGAAATTGCGTCGAGATTCATCGACGCAAACACTGGAAGTCCGTCGATTTTCATGAATGAAAATTGAATGCAACGAAATTGCGATGCGATATAAATCGATTGTATTCAGTTTGCATTTTTGTCCAATAGACCCATCTGCGCTCCCGGCGTTTCAACTTCTCGACATTGATATGTGGCCCGGCAACAGATCATCAACAGCCGCAGCCGACTGGATGCTGTACGCCGGCATCGGCTATAAATCGTCCACCTACATTAATTCCCTGCCTTCAGTGCCTCTCATCCTCATAAAAATGAGCCCGCTAATATTCTCAAGCTTGAGCCGCCTTCGCCCCCCAATGTTCACGCTGACGATAATATCCAACCTCGCGATTGCCGCGGCACAGGTATGTGCTGAATTGGCACACCGTCTACGCTAAGCCCACTTCATGTCCAGCCAATGCCTGCTCAGCCCTATCCGACAGGCGAGGCCGACCAACAATTTGCCGAAACACTCTCAGTTTTCATCATGATTGCCTTTCCACTGATATTCATCGTCGGCCTAATTTCGATCTGCTTTGCGGCTACCGAGGAAGGCGAGCCGAACGTGTCTCAGCGACGTCCGTCCAGAGCCACATACGCGGAACAAGCTCGGCTGCTTCGGGAAAGGATAGCTCAGCTGGAAGCCGCCGAGGAAGTCCGCGTGTTGAGGGAGCAGGTTCAGCAGCTGGAGGCATCTCAGAGGAATCGTGACTATGGTGCGGTTGGGACAGCTGCTGGACCGCTGGGACCAAATCCTATTCAGAAGTCACCGCCGCCGTATTCGCATGCCGGGGACAGCCAGGTTCAACTTGCTGGTAGTAGCAGCGGGAATCCTTGAGGGGAGACGTTATAGAAACTTACTTGTTGGCGAGTATCAATTGCGCGTTTCGAATAAACCGGTAGCAAATAATTAAATACCAGTTGGTCTCTCCCTCATATCATTCATCTCTCCATGTACAGCGCACATTATCCAATCCTAATGCAAGTTGAATTATTTGTTTGATCTGTGTCAGTGCATCCAGCCATTCTCCGTTCACCACCACTTTGCCATCCATGTTCCACTCTGCGAAGCCGCCGATAGAAACATGAATGTGAGTTGATTTTGACATGCACTGTAATGGAGGCAACACAGCTTCGGTTCGGGGGGGCCTCCCAATTATTTCGGCCGTAAAATCTCATCTACAACTGGAATACAAATCCAAGAGTGTACTGTATATACCATGAACAACAAGTTCAGAAATTCAACAATTCAAGTACACTTGGCACAAGGGAGACCGATTCTCCTGCCATTGTCGGAACCAGAGGGGACCTTCAAGGGCAAGATCGAGCGCAATTCTGCACGGGCACAATTATTCAAAAAGTGTCCTTTGAAGGTGAAGCACCTACGTTGTCGGCCATGCTGGGACATAGGGGCTTCCATTCCAATTCGGGGATGGGATCAGTGGCAGTGCAAACCCTCGTCACCGTCCACAACAACGCACGCCTCAACCTTGCTTCAACCAAGAGGGAAATCACCTGTTCAGCGGCACTCAGATATCCTACGTCGGCCCAGAACTCGGGCTTTGAAAGAAAAACGAGATTTCCAGGTAAGTCGGGCTCGCAGTCGCACATGGACATCAATGACAAAATCGTTCAAAGGAACAAGTTTGCAACTGTTAAGAGCCCACATTAATGCTCGCCGCCCTTGAATCAGATCGTGCTCGCGTTGCAGATCTTGAGGCTCAGATCTCTTATCTCGAACGCTCCCTTTCGGCATTGCGCATTGAAAAAACGCTGGTGCAGGAGCGGCTCAAGTCCTACAAATACCCAGTCTTGGAATTACCCAACGAAATCGTATCCGACATCTTCATGCAATTCCTGCCACCCTACCCCCTCTTCCCACCGCTTATCGGCCCTCTCTCGCCAACTCTTCTGACACAAATTTGTCGAAGATGGCGAGAAATAGCGTTGGGCACCCCCGCGCTCTGGAGCGCCATAACATCATACCACGATAGCATTAATATTCCCTTTGACCTGGCAATCCATGCATTCGATATCTGGCTCAGCAGGTCCCACTGTTGCCCGCTTTCTCTGAGAATCAGTCCAAGTAGTGGTCAGCTGGATGTCCTTGCAGCAGTGGCTCCTCACCGCTCACGATGGGAACATCTGAAACTCTCCTCTTGGCCATCCCATCTTACTATCCTTGACGGCCCAATGCCTCTCCTGCGCTACTTGGATCTGCAACTCTTGGATTCCTCTGCCCATGCCGTTTCATGCGGTGAGGTGCCTCTGTTACGCACCGTCGTTCTCAATTATAATGCTGCTTCGAGCATCATCTTACCGTGGGCACAATTGACGTCCCTCACTTTACTCCGCGTATATACGTACGAATGTGTTCCAATTTTGCAGCAGACATCGAGTCTCGTTCATTGCAAGCTGGAGCTTTTTGGCAGTACCAACGATGATCAACTCAGTGATGTCACGCTTCCGTGCTTGGAATCACTGACCTTGGTCAATCCAGGTCGCAATTTGGTGATAGACTTTCTCAAAACTCTCATCGTCCCTACTCTCCGCAGTCTCGAGATTTCCGAGGACTTCTTTTATGTCAGCGCAATCCAGTCGCTGACGGCATTTATATCGAGGTCCGGCTGCAAGCTGGAGGAGGTACACATCACTGGTCCAAGATCAGTCCCTGCGTCCTCCTACCTCAAGACATTTCCCTCGATTCCGAGGTTTTCATTCAGTGACGAAGAAAGTTCGAATTCCTCAGACGTCGAGGACGATCTCAGCTCCCAAACAATAGATGGAACCGGTTCCTAGACATATGTATGTTCAGCCCTTCTTCTGTCTTATTCCCGCTCATCTATCACAGTGCTAGTAAACACGTTGTGTAACACACCAAGTATGCCTCCGATACACATTCTGATTTTTTATGTGGTCGCATTCGGCGGCAATCTCGAGTGGAAACATTTCCATGAGTTGCGATCACAATGACCTGCATGGATTTGGGGAGAATATATATGTTTGGAATGATCTCGTCCCTTGATGCCTCTGCGGCACACGGTCAACTTGAATAACTGGTAAAACGAAACGATCTTATAAAGTACAACAGTTGAACTCAAGTTTGACACAACGGCGCTATTTTACGACCGATGAATGGTAATAAATTCTCGAGCGGTGAATAACCTGAATTCGATTCGTCTCGGTGCATAGAACTCCCATCTTATCGACCTCAACGCGTGGGGCAGGCTTTTTACGGCGTGATTTTTATTCGTTCATACCCCGTTTCCCTTCCATTCAAGAGCTCGGGTTTTGCATCTGCAATGGGAATTTATGTTTGACAAAGCACATGTTGATTTCTCTCTCTGATATTGGTTTCTTTTGAAACGGCGGCTCACAGGCCTCATGTTGAGTTTAAATTCGGGGATCTATGTTTGACTACCCCCGTCGCTTCGGTTTCCACATTCTTCTGAATAAATTCATGCACGGTCCAGCAGAATCCAGCGCCGGCGTCGAAACAATCCCCTGACTGCGACTCTCTGACGGATAATCCAGTGGTCGAGACTTGAACGATGAAATAGAGTGTACGGTAGTTAGCTGAAATAATTTCAGTGCCACTTGCGTTTTATGGATATATACCACTGCCAGACACGCCCTTCAGAATATAAACAGTACCCTCGGTAAGCCGGTCAAACGTTTGTTTCATCAGACTTCGATTCTACAAGTCTACTCAACTCGGCTTACTTGGAATATCTACTAGTCAGTATCAGTTGTGGTTATTTCCTTCGGTACCTCAAGCTGAATTCAATGAAGAAGAGTTTCCGAGATCCCCGAGCAGGCTGGTCAGCATGCACGCACCAAAGATTCCACAAATTCGGAATTTGCCGCGGAGTTTAAATACTGTCATCCGCCTCGGAAGATCCCAGCCTCTCTTGCTCTTGACCTCCATCATCGTCCCTCCATTCCTTCCTCGCCTTGGCTCCTCCCTTCCCTCTTGATGCCAATACACTGTGAGTATCTCGTCCTACTCTGTTCTCGCCTTGACTAAATGCCCTAGGTCCTCCTTGACCAATGCCCTAGGCCCTCCTCGACACGACTCGCTCAGGTGCGTCTCCGTTTTCTCCACCTTGGGCATGTACTCATATGTCACTTTGCAGGCTCATCCGCACCCTCCTCTCACGGCAAGTCAAACTCGCGTTGGATGAAAGACGGTCACCAGCTGCGTTGTTTCTATCTCACCTTTTGCTTCGCTGATTTCTGTCTTAGGACCAGTAGCCTTGCGTGACGAGTGAGCGGCCCGACCCGAGCACCCTCCGAGTCTGAACTCCATCCGAGTACCAAATGAGAGCGCGCTCGGCAGTGGAACCACCCATATATCTATGGGAGCCGGCACGATTCGGGTAAACGATCTAGGTTCGACACCAGTCGCAAACTCGCACAGACTCCGATGCACAGTCGATCGATGGTGTCGCCACTGGCACGCCTCGTCCCCTGTCATCAGTCAATCGCCCTCTACTGCGACTGGGTCGATGGTTCATTGCGTCAGCGTCCGCAAGACACCCTCTCATTTGGAACGGTTGGAACACCTGAGGCTCGGAGCAAGGTCGTAGGAAGTCTCTTTAGACTCCTTCCTTAAGGCGGTGTCCGTATCACATCCGATCTCTCACCAACTACGACTCGATTTCGCGCGCGCACGACGGGTGGGAGTAGAGGGTTGGGAGTCATTTTGTGGGGTCGTGGTCGTCTGATGCGTCGAACTTTCTGTAGTCGAAGAGCCCCCGGGAAGGATCTCCTCCTCGTGCTGCCTTGACGCTGGCCCCGGGCTTCGGTGGGCGCTTGCGCCTGCTTACCAAAAGCACGTTAAGTGAAATATATCACTTGTATCTTGTTTTTATCTTCTCGAATACATCGCATTGGCTTCGTTTGAACTTTTGCATGTTTTTCTTCAGATTCTCCATCGACTACAATGTAGAGGAAACGAACCGACAATCGCGTCGGGCTTTCGTAGCGTGTGGCTATGTTTGCCAAAGAAAACGTGACCGCGTTCTGCATGCACCTGCTCCTTGTCCTCGATCCTCCAGCTCATCCTCATGGTTTGCTGCTGGCATTCAAATTTCAATATACCAGCTGTGAATTTATCTGTCTCCAGTCTCGCTCGGACGTATATGCCCTCGGATTTGAGCTACCTTTCATTCCTTGGCCGGACCACTCCGCCAGCGGATTTGATTCTTCGAGTCGCTCATCGCCATCACCTCGCAATGTTCACTTCGCAATCGAACTCCTCTACACGAGGTGTGCATAGCTCTCTGTCCTTGCCTGCTTTGTGCCTGCTCTTTTCTTTCTGTTTTCGACGTGATGATACTGCAAAAAAAAAAAAAAAAAAAAAAAAAGGCCCTTCGAGCCTCCGTATGTCTTTACCAGACGTGGGGCGATGTGGTTCATGTCCTAGTTACACGCATTCGTTTATTTTCCTTCTCATTGTCTCGAGTGTCTTTTTTTTTTGTTCGTTAACCGGAGTTTTTCAGACGTCCGAGACTTCGACATTTTCTGACCTTTCATGGTTTGGAGTTTGGAGGGGACTCGCGGCTAGCTGCGTGCTGAACACCGGCGGGATGAGGTCTGTTTTCGTTTGTTCTCGGACTCTGTTGATCTCTGACCGATGTTTTCTCTTATTTTATCAGTCCACTTGGAACCATATGTATCGAGAGGCAGAGAAACTCTGACTGTGGACCTTGTACTGCAGTAGCGGGTGCGTTTGTTCTATCCACTCAGCTTGGTGAAGCTCACAGACCGATACTTCTAGTGCCGTCGGAATCGTCATCGCAGAATTTCACCAGCGGAACCAGACCACGATACAATCGAGGGGAATGGAACACATGTCATGGGTGGGTGCTGCCTTCTACCTCCCTCTCCCTCCCTTCGCACGATGAGACATAGGAATTACCGCCTGAGCCGCAAGGCCATGACGACGATTCCATGGCTGTTTTTTTCGAAATATTCTGACTTTTTATATCCTTCCTCCTTCCATCCTTCCTCTTCCCCCTCGCCTACGGGCTGTTCGCTGACCCCATTCTCGCCTAGGTTTCTTCCTCTCCGACTGACACTATGCGGCCCTCCGGCCATTATCTAGCTCGCAGGCTGGAAGGCTCTCCCAGAGGGATCCCAGCCCAAGCTCCAGCCGCTCTTAGGGCCGCCGGGATCCTCATCATGCCTAATCGAGGTCGCGATAGCCCGTGAGTCTTTCTGCCTCATTCGCTCACGTCCAAAGCAAGGCTTTCCACGATGAGCCTTTTTATTTTTCAGTTATCCCTGTCTTAACATTCATGTCGAGCTTCTTGAAAATCTGACCCCATTTCCTTGCTTTTCCCTGCCCGTTTGTGCCGTATGCTAACGCTCCTGCTAGATCGCATCCTTGTGACGTGGCAGTGTGGCTTGCTGCTTATAGAGCTTTACCGTCTCTTCCTGGGTGTCGTATGTCGGATGGAGGGTGATGGAGGCAAGAAGGCGCGAGTCCTTCTAACAGCAAGTGAGTTCCTGTATATTCACTCTCGGCTCCCTCTTCATCTCTTCCTCACCTTCATGCCCTCCTCCCCAATCTTCCGCCCTTCGAAACGTTGCTCTTCCTTTCCACGTCTTCCTTCATGATCGCTATAGCGTCTATGTGGCTGCGTGCTTATCCCGTCTTTTTAGTTCTATCTTCCCGCCGACGCTGCGACCCTTCCTCCCGCGCCGACTCTCAGCCCTTACGACACGTCCTCGCGCCTACCCCAGATAGCACCACCACCATAATTTGATTCTCACGGAAATGATTTGCAGACAAGGACAAAGAAATCCTGTCTTCTCATCCGCGCCAGCGCGAACACCGGTATGCCACTTTCCCTGCGTTCTCGTCCTTTTCACTCCGTCTAATTACATTCTCGTAGCCAAAGCCTCTCTTTGCTGGAACCCCTTATCTTTCCTAAAGAGTTCCTTATGCTCGCAACTTTCCAAGGAGTTTCATCGGCTTGTAACGCAAGTCAGATTACCGAGATCCAAGATCGACCCAGTCAGTATTCCGTTCCATACCGCCATATTACCGTCCTTCCTCACCTTCAAGTTTTCCTCGTTTAGCAGATGGCGAACCAGGCTGGAGCGGGCACATATTCACCTTTTTCAGATGGTACCGTGACGGACAGACCTGACGATGCCCGTAAGCCATTCTGTCGGGTCCTCGTATTTGCGTCCTCACTCATGTCGACCAGCACTATATGATATCTCATTGGCAAGCAGCTCGCGGCACATCGCATGGGCTATGCTTCCACTCGCTCTCCTATCACCCGTCGGATTGTAATGGCGGGGTCCAGACACGATCATCGCCTGTAAATTAGTTTATATCTTGGCTTGCTCATGGGGCCAACCTCAAGGACGAACCCTACTATTACTACCTGTCTCTGTACGCGTGTAAAGATTCAATAGAATATATTTGCTATTTCTTTTCCTTCTTATGGTGGCTGTGTCGCATCCTTTGTCTTCTCTCCATCTGCCTATTTTCTCTCCGTTTGGGCTTTCATGGCTGAAGACATGACTCGTGGCCCGCTTCCGGCTTCAAGGCGATCCTGTAACAAGCCTGGCTCAAGAGATCCAATCGTCCCGGCACATTTTCACATCGAGTCGGCTGGCGTCTATTCCAAGTTTCGGTAGATACGGACGACTTCTGACGAGGTTCATGAACCCGTTGACTCCAAAACCTGTACCTGGATCAATCAGCAGCTCGAGCAAGAAGGGCTTTGAGATGGACACAAACTAACGAGGTACGGGCTCTTGTCCTCATTTGGCTGCGTGTACTAACCGCTTGTGCCAGGCACTTACTTCTTGGGCCAAGCTCTGCGCTTGTATCGTCGTCGATGGGTAAGATCCCCAGCTGCGTGTCGAATACACAGAGCCCGTTCATCTGGTGCAGCCTCATTCAAGATGAAAAACCAAAGGCAAAAAACAAGGCAAGACCTTTCCTCTTAGTCCCACCGCCACTGCGGCGATTACGGACCTCAAGCCAGCAAAGCGTCGACCGGTGTTCCCCCAACAACCCTTCAACAATCTCCTCGGTGCAGCCTTCGACCCGCAAGTGCTCAGTATTATCGTGCATTCCTGACGGCGTGGGCTCAAGGCAGCGGTACATTTCGACGGACCCAGTAACGGAGGCGCGGTGAGCATAACCTGGTGGACATTAGCCAGCATGGCTCTGTTACCGTGGCTGGGGCGGAGCGAGCCGGATGCGTCGTGACGTGTTAACTCGCAAACGGTGTAGGATCTATGTTGCTTGAATAAAATTTCCAGCTCTCTGTTGATTTCCACTGTGTGATCGCGCACCGCTGTGGCCCTGAGACCCATTCGAAGCAAGAACAATCCGCTCGGAAGTGTGCCTGAACCTCTTATGGTTCTATCTTGGATAACTTCGGCTTCAGATGCTGGCTCCACAAATCTACGTGCAACCCTTTAAAGCAGAAATTGGAGTAACTTGGTAGGACTCTGAATTCTAAACGAGGCAGGTGGAATTGTTCTCTTAGGCGTCAAAATCTGTGGATTCAAGATTGTCTCGTTGGCGGACGTATCGATCCCAGTCTTTCAAGTCTTGAGGTTGGACCGGCGTTTCGGCGGCTGCACCGTTATATTTACAATGTCCAACTGACATGAATTCGATCGAGATGCGATACAACTTTGCAATCGCCGTTGCACCGCGGAAACTTGTTCGTCTGCCCACTATTCCTTCTTAATCGACGGCCCTGGAGGTCTGGTGGACATTTAATTTTCATCCGCATCGTCGCAAAATA
This sequence comes from Mycena leptocephala, assembly GCA_029378395.1. Taxonomy (NCBI): domain Eukaryota; kingdom Fungi; phylum Basidiomycota; class Agaricomycetes; order Agaricales; family Mycenaceae; genus Mycena; species Mycena leptocephala. The sequence goes on along the minus strand of JARJLF010000278.1, from coordinate 121,007 downwards.
TCAACTCTTAGTGACGAAAATTAGGCAGAGATTCACTTCGACTCGGCAAAATACATTCCCATCCAAATTTACGACTCAGTCCGTAACCTTTATAATCGCCAAGGCTTGAACCGGGTCTCTAGGACGACAGAATTTGAGGATCTCGCTGTGGACGTGTCAATACTGGCTTGAATTCGCCCGGTCTAACAAAACCAAATGGTCTACGCCATACTCAATTTTTGCGAAGCCGCGGTCAAAATGTTGTACTGATGTGCATATATAGTTGTAAGTGATCCAATTTACTGTTCACACAGTCATTTATTATGTTTTCAAGTCGGGGAGAAGAAGACCCACGTTATTTGACGTCTTTCGACGCGTGCGTGACGCGTCAAACTTGTTGCTGAACCAAACAAATCCCCTTCCTTCCTCTCTCCTCCTCCTCCTCACCTCTGAAGCGATACCATTTTCGATCCCGCCGCCGCCCGCCGCCATGTCCTCCTCCTCCATCCCCTATTCTCCGTGCGATGAACACCAAATCGTCCTGTCACTCACGGACGCCGTCCTTCAATCCAAATCGTTGACTGATAGATTTGGCTACGAGCCAACCGCAAGCGAGGTGATCACATCCTCCACCACACCCTCTTCGATTTTGGAGTTACGCGGGAGGTCATACCTGCGGCTCGCCCTGAGAGACATTTGTCGTTCGCGTCTCCCACCCGTCGCTCGCGACTATTTGGTGCAGGTATAACTCTTTACCTTCTATTCCACTAAACATCGAGATAACCCCTCGAGCTAGGCAATTGTCAACACAGTGGAGACCGTTCTCAATACTCGCCAGTTTCAACTCAGATTTTCTAGCATTCTGGGGAGCATGGCCACCACCGGGGGTGATTTTGGTTACGACCATGTTCTTTGCTTTCTTTCGAAGAGGTTGGACGATCTGCTGCAGTGCCTTCGGCAGCGAGTCGTGCTCTTGTGAGTTTAAGCACATTATATTCCTTTTTTTTTTCTTTTTGTCTAAAGTCAAGTGCACACAGCGTAGATCGGGTCGACGTCTTTATTCCTCCGAATGACCGGCTGGATAAGCTTTTGCGGCGTCTCCGTCATTTCACCGACGACCAGGTGAGACTCTAGAGTGATTCTTTTCTTTACTTTTCATCTGATTTCCAAATCCCACCAGACTCACCGACCAATCAGAATGGCGGACCTGAGGTGAGCATTACTTTTCGGCTGTGGCTCCCACATGCTCAGAATTTACTCAGCCCCGTCCTCGTCCCAAATTGGAAAGCACCAAGCAAACGATCAGCTTCAGACATCAATTCTTTCATTGCCCTCGCCCACGCCAACCCAGACCTCAGGGCCTTCCTCCAAGCCGTCGCCGACTCCGAGGTCCTCAGCGACGGAGGGTTCCCATGCATCCTTCCTGCCCAGGACGCACAAGCGTGGTGGCCAGTTCAGGCCTCTACAATGGAGCGCCAATCGGCCGGGGCATTCGGCGACCACGTCATGCAGACCCTCATTTCCGATATTTTGTTGGACTGTCAGGCTTATAACGGCGACACGGACGTTGGTCTCTATGAGGTCAGGATGGTTCTCTCTTACAAATCACTTTGATTCAACTGACTGTTTTGCGTTGCAAGGCGGTCCTACGCACTGCGACATCTGATCGGACTCTCCTCACCCTCCTCTTTAGGATGGGCGTGTACCAGGAGATTCCGGATTGCCCATTCGACGGAATGGACGCTTTGTACCCCGCAGTGGCGTTTCGCGTGTATTTCGCAATCATGCACCGGAGCTCCCCTCGGTATCACAAGATCGTCAAAACAGCGGCCAAGAATGTGTTTCGTATACTTGTGGACGTGCTTTACGATGCATGCCAGTTTTTGTAAGTCTCTCCTACGTTCACGTGTGGTTACTAATGTATTCCCAGTGAGAAGCACAGGGCACGCCTTGAGCGATCCGCGAGACACCGGCCGGGTAGGTTTTATTTGGAATCTGAAAGATACCTGCTCACCACATTCCGTTCAGTCCTCGCCGAGGTGCAAGGTAGGATCCTCCGCTTCATGTTCAATGTTCCTGTTTTCTGAAACATGTCATCCAGACGGCGAATCGTCGACTCCTGTGGCCCATGACTGCGGGGGTTCAGGTACGTCTCAAGCTCGAGCTCGGTCGAGAGGTCGGGACTCATTGCATCATGTCTTAACAGAAAACACCGCACCGACAGTTCCCCAGCGCCGTTCGGGACGTACCGTTGTCCCGACGGTTATTAGCAGTAGTGCGTCCACCATTTACCTTTGTGGGGAATGGATTATCGTGCTAATCTTGTATTATTTCTAGACCGAAACCAGTCCGTTCGAGCCAGCACGCTTGCTCCGGTCGTCGCAGCATCCCCCGCCTCTTCCACTGTCACTCCGGCACCACCTATCCTTTTAAGTCCAAACAGTGCTCCGTTGTTGTGAATTTTTTTTATTACCTATAGTTATGTGAGGAAAGGAAGCGGCTCCCAGGTGGAGGCCGCACGAATTGTGATTACGATACCCAGTGTAGCCAGGAATTAGATTTGTATAAGTGCGATTGTATAATGCCATTCTTCAGAAGAATATTCTCATGTGGCTGTGTCAAGAAAGTGTCTCGCGATTTTGCATCTGCGACTACTAGTGACTAGTACTACTAGGCCCTTCCCTTGTGCTGCCTCGTTGTGACAAACAGGACAACTTGGGCAGTTCTATAGATGTCCAAGTAGATTTTTCTTAATCTCGTTCGGAACTTCCTTCCTTTGTCAGCTACTAACCCATGTTTTTCCAATGCTGCTTTCCGGCAAGAGGCTTTCAGTATACGCCCCAAGCCAATGACCCTCAAATCCCAAGGATGTTCCTCTGCGGTTGAATATTAGTCGAATGCGGACAAACATTCCACAAATTCGGAATTTGCCGCGGAGTACAAATACCTGTCATCCGCTTAAATACCTATCATCCGCTCGGAACTTTCCAGCGTCTCTTGCTCTTAACCTTCATCATCGTCCCTCCATTCCTTCCTCGCCTTGGCTCCTCCCTTCCTCTTGATGACAATCCACTGTGAGTATCTCATTCTACTCTGCCCTCGCCTTTGACTAACTCGACTCGTCCTAGGCCCTCCTCGACAGGACTCGCTCAAGTGCGTCTCGGTCTTCTCCACCTTGGGCGTGTACTCATATGCCACTTTCAAGGCTCATCAGCACCCTCATCCCACGGCAGGCCAAACTCGCGTTGGATGAAAGACGCTCACCAGCTGCGTTGTTTCTATCTCACCTTTTGCTTCGCTGATTTCTGTCTTAGGACTAGTAGCCTTGTGTGACGAGTGAGCGGCCCGACCCGAGCACCCTCCGAGTCTGAACTCCATCCGGGTACCAAATGAGAGCGCGCTCGGCAGTGGAACCACCCGTATATCTATGGGAGCCGGCACGATTCGGGTAACCGATCTAGGTTCGACACCAGTCGCAAACTCGCACAGACTCCGATGCACAGTCGATTGACGGTGTCGCCGTTGGCACGCCTCGTCCCCTGTCATCAGTCAATCGCCCTCTACTGCGACTGGGTCGATGGTCCATTGCGCCAGCGTCCGCAAGACACCCTCTCATTTGGAACGGTTGGAACACCTGAGGCTCGGAGCAAGGTCGTAGGAAGTCTCTTTAGACTCCTTCATTAGGGCGGTGTCCATATCACATCCGATCCCTCGCCAACTACGACTCGATTTCGCGCGCCCACGACGGGTGGGAGTAGAGGGTTGGGAGTCATTTTGTGGGGTCGTGGTCGTCTGATGCGTCGAAATTTCTGTAGTCGAAGAGCCCCCGGGGGAGGATCTCCTCCTCGTGCTGCCTTGACGCTGGCCCCCGGGCTTTGGTGGGCGCTTGCGCCTGCTCACCAAAAGCACGTTAAGTGAAGTACATTACTTGTATCTTGTTTTTATCTTCTCGAATACATCGCGTTGGCTTCATTTGAAATTTTTGCATCTTTTTCTTCAGATTCTCCATCGGCTACAATATAGAGGAAACGAGCCGACAATCGCGTCGGGCTTTCGTAGCGAGTGGCTGTGTTTGCCAATGACAACGTGACCGCGTCTTTTCGTCGCACACGCGCTTGTCCTCTACTTATTCTCTGGCTCATGTCTCCGCGGTTCGCACCTGAACTTCAAGTGGTATAACAGGTAGGTTTCATTCCCCGTTTTCACCCTAATTCTTTTTTTTTTCCTTTCTCGGACTTTCGCAGTCTTTCGGTCTGGAGTCTGGACATGAACCTGTCCTAGAGCCGAGTCTTTTGTATGGATGTTGCAAGGATGTTGGGCGATTGTTTAAGATGGGTTCTTCATCTTTATTTTTGTTCTCCCTGCTGAATATTTTCTTCGGTCGAATCTCTCCGCTAGTTTAGCAAGCTGCACTCTCAGTGTTTCGAGTTTGAAGGCTGCAGGGTACGACCGCCTGCTGATGGAGGACGCTGAAGACACCTTCCCAAAGAGTGGCCCATTGAGCTCGCTTAGGAATGTTGGCAAAATCGAAGGGCTATGACCAAGTCCACATCGCTTTAAATTTATAATGGAATCTCTCGGCCCCCAGTTGTTTCCTAAGATCGAGCTTGCAACGTTGGAAGTGTAAGCTCCTGTAGCTCGCGTATGTTTCCGCCTTTCATGATCATTTCGCAGCCCGGAAGGGCTTGGTGTCCCGATAATTCCAAGCGACCGGATGTGCACAGGCTACTTGCTCAGCTACGCCATTTCACCGACCGTCAGGTACGTCTCCCAGTGTCTTGGAAGCGTCCTTTCTTAAACGCGATCTAGATTGGAACTTCGCGAGAGGCTCCCGCTCTTTGATGACCATCATTGTGTGGAGGCGGGGATCCAGGGGTGCTCTGGGATTCTGGTGAACGTCTCGTGCGAAGCGTACACTTTTTTTTTGTAACCCCTCTCAATATACGATACTCATCATTTCTCAGCTCTACCTTTGTCATACCATCTCACTCGACTGTTAGTCGTCCGACCGGCGAGTCGTCCACCAAAACCCCAAAGGGTATCTTGCTTCTCGTCTTTGTCGTTGTGTTTGCTGAGTGTAGCATATTCTCTTAGTGTTGGGGGAGGCACAAGGTCACCGTGATGGCAATTTTGAATCCCTTTCTTACTCATCTGATCAAGCTGGCGTCGTATCTCTCCCATCGACAGTATCGTTGAAGGAATGGGAGTAAATCTGCGAACCCACAACTATTCTGATAAGGTTATGGACCACAGCGGTGGTTCCGTCACGGCACAATCGATCCAGCGCAGTGCAGGAAGGACGGCAATCCTCCCCACTGTATCCAAGTCTATCTTAGCGTGGCATTCGAGTATTATGTTTATATCAAGTCGTTAACAGCCGAGAGGAGGAGTTCATTGACCCTCGGCTTACCAATATCCTCCCAAACACGTCTCAACTTGGCCAATCTGGCACATCCCTCTTGAATTCAGTGCTACTGAACGACCATGCGACTCCTGAGTGGATTCGCCACAATTACGTTTTTTATGTCTTTTTATTTGTGTTTAATTTTACTGTAAATTGTGATATGACTAGCCATAGTTAGCTGAAATAATATCAGGGCCACTCGCATGTCATGGATATATACTCCAGTCTTCGCGCTCGTCTCGTGAGACCAAAATGAAGTAAATAGATCCCGTGATCGCGTTGTGCTTGGACACATTTATCAGACGCGCTCTTCGTCTTTCACACATTCAATATTTAGACCTGTACCCTCACCCAACTTCACCGTCACGAAATTTCAAACATGCATCTTATCAAACTTCAATTCTCCAAGCCTAAATTGGCATATCTAGACATTACATAAAAGGGTAAGGTCTGCGAGTCATAAGTATATGAAGAGAATAACGACCTAACTAGTAGGCCTAATTCTTTAGCCTCGAGCCGAAGTTCTGTCTCATCTGGAGAAACTAATTCTAGTCTGCCATTGCCGGAAGTTGGCCCGGAATCAGAGGGGGACTCCGAGGGAAGGGTAGGCGTGGCCGCAGTTAGTTTCAAGAGTGTCCTTTGATGGCGACGCACCTACACCTACATGGAAGTGGCCGGGAGATAGGGGCTTTCATTCCAATTCGGGGATGGAATCAGTGGTAGTGCGAGGCCTCCTTCCACCGACATCTCACGCCTCTCGGCCCTCTGGGGAACCTCAACCAAGAGGGAAGCCGTCTGATCAGTGGCACAGAGATATTGAACATCAGCCCCGAACCTGGGCTTTGTTTATCCACAAGAAAAACGAGATTTCCAGGTAAGTCAGACTCGTAGTCGCACATTGACACAAATCAGTCAAACCGTTCAAAGGAACAAGTTTGCAACCGTGACGGGCCCGATGCTCGCTGCCCTTGAAGTAGATCGTGCTCGCGTTGCAGATCTTGAAGCTCAGATCTCCCACCTCCAGCGCTCCCTTTCGGCATTGCGGGAAGAAAAAACACTAGCGCAGGAGCGGCTCGGCTCCTACAAATACCCAGTCTTGGAATTACCCAACGAAATCGTATCCGACATCTTCATGCACTTTCTGCCATTCTATCACCTCTTCCCACCACTTATCGGCCTTCTCTCGCCAACTCTTCTGACCCAAATTTGTCGAAGATGGCGAGAAATAGCGTTGGGTACCCCCGCGCTTTGGAGCACCATAACATCATACCACCCTAGCATTGATATTCCCTTCGACCTGGCAATCCATGCCTTCGATGCCTGGCTCAAAAGGTCCCGCTGTTGCCCGGTTTCGTCTCGATTTGATGCAAATGAGTCTCAGATGGACGTAGCTGAATTTCTTGCAATGGTAGTTCCTCACCGTGCACGATTGGAACATTTGAAACTATCCTCTTGGCGATCCTATCTTCCTATCCTTGACGGCCCAATGCCCCTCCTGCGCTACTTGGATCTGCGACTCTTCGATTCCTCCGAGGCCATTTCATGTCGTGAGATGCCTCTGTTACGCACCGTCGTTCTCAACGATGATGCTGCTTTCAGCGTCATCTTACCGTGGGCGCAATTGACGTCCCTCACTTTGCTCTGCGTATATCCGGAGGAATGTGTTCCAATTTTGCTGCAGACATCGAGCCTCGTTCATTGCAAGCTGGAGCTATTCGACAGTACCAATGATCAACCTACTCCTGATATCACGCTTCCGTGCTTGGAATCGTTGACCTTGTTCAATCCAGATCGCGGATCGGTGGATTTTCTCGAAACTCTCATCGTCCCTGCTCTCTGCAGTCTCCAGATTCCCGAGGACTTCCTTTATGGCAACCCAAGGGAGTCACTCATTTATATCGAAATCCGGCTGCAAGCTTGAAGAGGTACAAATCACTGGCCCAAGATCAGTCCCCGAGTCCTCCTACCTCAAGGAATTTCCCTCGATTCCGGGGTTTTTATTCACCGACGAAGAAAGTTTGGGCGAAAGTGATTTCTCAGACGTCGAAGGCGATCTTGACTCTGAATGACAATATTAAGAGCTTCCTAGTTATATGTGCGTTCAGCGCTTCTTCTGTCTTATTCTTGCTCATCTATTGCAGTAGCGGTAAAGATATTGTGTGACACATCAAGTCTGTCTCAGATATACAATCTGATTTTATACGGCCCCATTTTGCGATAATCTCGAGAGGAAACGTTTTCCATGAGTTGCGATCGCAACGACCTGCATGGATTTAGGAATATATGCGTTCGAAATAATCTTCCTTAGACGCCTCTGCAGCACACGGTCAACTTGAATAACCAGGGAACGGAAGGTGGAACATGCCTTTGTACCTTCTGAAATCCGCAAAATTTATGAACCAAGTACGGGAACTTTCATCCCAGCTGGTCAAGGATACCGATAGTTTGCAAGAGTCTGAACGCAACCCAACAGAAAACATCCAGACACTCTGGGCAAAATTTAAGTGTGATGTTACTGACCATGGTAAATACTGTTCACGATTTATTACAAATGAGACTACTAGGCAAATACGTACCTGGAAGGCACAGCTAGACATCGTAATTCACGATAATGACATGCCTCGAGAGGACAGATCATTTGCAACATGCTTGAGAAGAAAATCACGGACCAGCCAAGAGCAGACGCTGACACAAAGAAATCACTGTCCGAAACACGGTATGATGTCGAAGGAGAAACATTGCGAACGAGTTCGTGGACTCGATCAGCCAAAGGCTATCACCCTAAGGAGTCAATACCAGAATTTAAAATTGAAGACACACATTCGGCTGTACCACGGTATGAAACTAGGCCAAGAAAAATGACAAATATGGCCAGAGATTACCACAACTCAATCCAAGACAAGGATCTTCCAGACGACTATGGGAGAATTATGGCTACAGAGATTACTCTCGAGAAATGCAATGTACACCTGACCGAGAGTGAATTTAAAGAAATGGATAAAGCACTAGATGCCCAAAATGTGGGAGAGACACTGAGACTCTCGAATAATGGGAAAGCACCCGGAATGGATGGAATTCCTTATGAGTTTTATAAAATCCTCGATATCAGCTTCAAGCAAAATAGCGCAACCAACAATGATTCATTTGATGTGGTTGGATTTCATACAAAACTGTATGATGACATGGAACAATTCGGTATGGTCAAAGACTGCAAGTTCAACATGGGATGGATGTGTCCAATTTTCAAGAAAGGAGATAAATCTCTGTTCAGTAACTATCGACCCGTGACTCTACTGAACTGCAATTAAAAATTAATGACAAAAACTTACTCCTTACGGTTGATGACCTAGCTCCATCCCTCGTACATCCTAACCAAGCAGGTTTCATGAAAGGTAGAAAAATTGAAGACCAAGTTAAACTTGCCAAATTCCTCCTTAATTATGCAGAGGCAGCCGAGGAGGATGGACTAATAGTAGCACTCGATCAGGAGAAGGCGTATGACAGAATTAACCACACTATCTGCTGAGAGTCCTCCAACGCTTCCCACCAAGATTTTGCGACACAATCAAAAGTTTATACACCAATGCTGAAACAGCTGTAATGGTGAGATAAGTGAGTCTTTCGTTATTATTCGTGGAGTAAGGCAAGGTGATCCACTTCATGCCTTCTATTCAACTTGGCCATCGAACCATTGGCCTGCCTGATTTGAAATTCAGAACTAAAAGGAGTCAACATTCCTGGGAAAGATGGAAATCTTGTTATATCACTGTTTGCAGACAACACAACAGTATATTTGTCCTCTGAAGATGACATGGAAATATTCTGGGGAATTTTACGCCTCTGGTGCACAGCCTCGACAGCAAAATTCAATGAACAGAAGACTGTTCTACTGCCATTTGGTCAACCCTCTTACAGAGCAATAGTACTCCTCTCAGTGAGAGAGCGACGAATCAACAAGACAATGAAAATCGGAGCAATCGACAAGAAAATACAGATATTACCAGATGGACAAACCTGTCATATACTGGGAGCATGAATCGGAAATAATTCTCTATATATTACACCGTGGCCCTCAGTTCTTGAAAAAATTAATCATGACCTGGAAAGATGGAAAGTGACATCGCCGACTGATACCATGTCACGTTGAGTCACCGCATTTTCAGCACGTGCCACCTGGCCCCTCCCAGCTTCTTGTTCCAAGCCCGGGATGTAAGCAGCGGAATTTAGTTGGAATTTAGTGTTCCTCTTTGCATTGCCGACGTCACCAGAGTTTGAAGAAGACCCAACATGGGATGTATTGGCCGGATAATGGCTAGATATTGGCCAAAAAACCTCTTGCCAATATCCGGTCAAAGTAGACTCCCTTCGACAGTTTTGACATCGACTCTCACTTCACTGAGTAACACTGACGCCTTGATCGGACTGGTTGACAGCGTCAAAAGATCGGCTCGTTGCTACCAAGCTATCCGATCAACCCCGCCGCTTTTAACAACAAGCTAGTGGCTATACTTTTCCCCTCTGACTTTCGGGGCCCCCTTCCTCGTCTATTTCGTCTCATTTCATTTCTCTTCCTGCTCTATTCCCGGGCTCACGTTTCCCTGTACTGGTTGCATTCGTTCAAAGTTCCTTCTATTGACAATATCCACTTCGTTCTCTCAACTTCGTAAGCTACAAATCCGTCTAATCCCTCTGGAAGGCCCTCAGTCTGATTCATATCCATAGAAACATTTCCAATCTCTCAAATTCTCCCTCACTCAAACATGATTTCTTGGAACAGAATCATCGGCCTCATCTCGTCGGAATTGCCACCCTCCTCCTTGCCATTGCTTCGTTCGATGCGAAAGTGTTCCACCTCATACGGCTTGACTTCAATATCACCTCCTCCCCCTCCGTCGACTTTGCCGTACTCTCATTTTGCTTAAACGTTCAAGATGGCAAGGGCATATTTTGCTCCAAGCCGAAAGTCGGCTACGACCTCGAAGACGCTGAGATCCTCCTCGATGACAGGTTTTTGAACGGGACAGTGTCCACGGCAGACATTAACGAACTGGCACAGTTCTTGGGGGATCTGGATGATGAGTTGTTGAATGGCAAGCTGGGTCTGGATTCGCTTTTCGCGACGATCTTCTCATACGTGTTCCTTGGGTTCGGGATAGTAGCAGCCCTCCTTTCCAGCGTGTTCGATATTGTGCTGTTCGTAATTGCAAAGCAAAAGTACGTCTCTGCTCCAGGTGCCCTGGTCTGTCAAGACTAATCTCTCCTTTCCCAATGAATCGCAGGATTCAACAGCTGATCCCGCCGATCCCTGACTTCCCAGTACTCCAAGTCCACTTCGGCAAAGTCGTCTTCCTCGAAATGATATCATTCGTCCTCCTCCTGGTCACCCCAATCGTACTTCTCGTTAAGCGGTGCTATAAGCCGGATAGGAGCAAGTGGAGGGAGTTAAACGAAGATTCATCAATTGGAGGCGATTACACGATGAAGCAGAGGCAGTTTGATCTGTAGAAAGAATGTGAAGCGAGGTCAAGCTGTAGACACTGACACTCCCTCTCACTCAATTAGAGACCTGTCATGTTACCCGAAATGCAGCGCAAGTTGGGTGACTGTGCAGTGAATTGACGCCCCAGCGCTTCGGTTGATTCTTAGCCACAAAGCAGAACCAAAATAAAATGAACACGTTGAGATCACGGAAGGTGCCGAAGCCTTGATGGCGGAGTTTCAAAAGGCTTAGGAAACAGTGCAATTTTATGAAGAGAGTGCCCTAATGCCCATAGCTTGCTGCCCCGCTCTACGGTACAAAACGGTTAGCTATGTCCCGCAAGCGGGTTCACAAAAAACCTCGTGGACATAGCCACTGATTCTGTACCAAAGAGAATTCCGAGGGATAACAGTCCTTAAGGCATCCTTAAAAATAGGGGAGAGTGAAGACAAGGTCATACACAGTAAAATGAGGGTAGTTTTTATACACTATATCGCCCATAACCGTGGCCCCCTCGTCGGGAACAGAGCGCGCCTGTCCAGTTCACAGTCTAGGGCCGACTGATTGTCCACTCGATCCCCTAAGGCTCAGAGTGTTCTTGCCTTGCGCCACAGACGCTGTTATGGAGAGAATCTTAATCAATTCAGTCATGGAGATGTTCATATTCAACTCCCCGCCTGCACTGCCATTGAGATGCGCCGCCAAAACACACGATGGATAACTGGCTATATACTCCCGCCTGTCGGCTGGTTGGCGGTGCGCTGCGATCTTTCATGTCAAATGGATATTCGATTCCACTCACATATAGGTCACACCCTACAGTTTTTGCTATCTATTTTCCAACCAGACTGGGGGGGCGCCCCTGAGAAAAAAAAATCGAAAAGAGGTGCACATGTAGATCTTGATGAGAAAATGATATTCCGTCTATAAACTTTGGGTGTGCTCCAAACCCTCAGTGCCCGCACGCTTCCTCAACGGGACCACCGCGGTTATACATCCTCCTCCTCCTCCTTGACTTGGTATGGATATTTTGATCGCAAATGAGGCCGATCCGCCATACCTCCTTGAAAAAATTGACAAGCATGTGCCCAGAACTCCCATCTTATCGCCCTCAACGCGTGAAGCTGGCTTTTTACGGCGTCATTTATCTGTTCATCTCCGTTTTCCTTCCAGTCAAGAGGTCGCCAAGAGCTCCGGTTTCGCATCTGCAATGAGAAATTATGTGAGGATTTACTTGACGAATATCTAGACAGTATCGGCTTGGTTATTTGCTACGCATATGGTACCTCCATCTCCCGAAAGTGCCTCATTTCAATGAAGAAGAGTTTCCGAGATCCCGAGCAGCATGACGCACGCATCAAATACTCTGGAAATTCGGAAGCTGCCACGGAGCTTAGATACTGTCATCGGCCCCGGAACTTTCCAGCGTCTCTTGCTCTCGACCTCCATCATCCCATTGCCATCAGCCCATTCTCCCTCTTCCTTCTCCTCTCTCTTGCAACTACAGAAACCGGTGCGTATCTTCCATACCACAACATCATCTCTCGCTGACTTTAACCTGCAGCCTCGGCCGCCGACTCTGAGGTGCGTTCCAGTCTTCATCTACTCTGGTTATGCTCAAGGATACATCTTCAGATTCCTACTTCTTTCGTTGCACCCCATTTGGACTGGCATTGGTTAGAAAATGTCTCAGTGATCCATTTTGAGCATCTTCTCATGTCCCATGTCAAGCTCTTCCCCCCTTCTCGCTGTTGTTCGCCCACCCAAGAACCCTCTGCGTCTCAGACTCCTGCCGGACGCCAACATAATTGAGTGCGTTTGGACCCTGTAGCGCCCGCAGCCGTTCTCTTCGGTGGCCTATCTAGGACGCTGGCGAAAGAGGGACTGCGGTGTCGCTCCGGGCTCGCTACACGTCGCACGTCCGCACTGGATTCGATCACAGTCGTTCAACAGCGCCTCGTCGCAGGCCCTCTTGCTCAACTTGTGCATCAATCATCGCCCTACAATCGTCGACGGTCGAGTTTGGCGGTCCTCTCTCTGTGCCGCTGGCATTGGCAGCTCTCATTGGACCGGCGGTGGCTTCTGATTTCGCAGAGCGTGTCGCTAGGGAGGTGTCCGACTCATCTCCGATCCGCGCTCGTCAAAGGCTCGAAGGAGCTTCCGGGGCGTCTGAACCTTCCGCGTCCGTATACGCAGTTCGCGTCGGCGAGGATGCATCGACACCCATGATCCTTGATCGGAGATGATGATGATTGGTTAGATCGCGGGCCAGGGCGTTCGGACTGGTATCTGCCTGAGTCTTCCGACAACTGGACTCGACTTTGCGCGCATGACGGGTGGGAGTAGATGGTTGGGGAGTTATTTCCTGGATCATGAACGTCCCATGTGTCGGAATCCCTGTAGTCGAAGAGCCCCCGGGGAGGATCTCTTCCTCGTGCTGCCTTGACGCTGGCCCCCCGGGCTTCGGTGGACGCTCGCGCCTACTCACCAAAAGCACGTTAAGTGAAATATAATACTTGTATTTTCTTTTCTTTTATGGGATACATCGCGTTGCCTTGATCTGAACCTTTTGAATGATTTCCTTCAGATTTCACCTCTGGCTCGGTTACATTGTGAGCCGACATTCGCGTCGGGCTTTCGTAACGCGTGGTGTTTACCAATGACAACGTGATCGCGTCTCTTCTTCCCTTCAGCACTTAACCTCGATCCTCCTGCTCATCCTGTCCAGCTGAAATTTGGTATGTGTGCCGCATCCGTCTCCGGCCTCATCTTGATTTTTTTCGCAGCGATTTCGACTCGCACTTGATATGTCCTACCATCCGAGCCTTTCAAGTTTCCTATGTCAACGGACGCATGGCGAAGAAGTTCTAGGTTTGTCCTCATGTTTTATTTCGTTCTGCCTGCTGACTTGATTTTTCTCGAATTTTATTCCGCCAGTTTCCTGCTTCCAGGCAGCTATCACAGTGTATTTAGGCGAAGAAATATATGATGGGTTGAAACCCAGTTGAAACTGTGAGTGGTCCTTTCGATATCCGGGGAAGAGCGAAAATGACAGCTGATTGACAGAAACCTAGACTATCGGGGAACCGTAAATCCCGCTATGCCCTTATAATTAAGTGGAGGTGGGAGTCGCACACCGGCGTAATGTATCTTGCGTATTCTTGGAAGGTGCCGCCATCAGCTACACACACTCGATGGCAACAACTTGAAGTGGCTACCCGCCGAGGTTGCCATGGCTCAAGTTTGCAAAAGGTTCTGCGTTCTATAACTCGCGGCGCGTTACAAAAATTTGCGACCTCGGCGCATTATTGCGGCTGAAATTACGCGTCCGCCTACGCCGCTCCTACGCCGCCCGGGCCCATCACGGTTCACTGAAACCTAATCAAACTGGACCGCCGACTCCGAGCGATTTCGGTTAATTCCGCGCGCCGAGATGACGCGTCTGCCCTATATCCCGGAATCGACGGGATACCACGAGAATAAGAATGGCTTTAGTGGTGCTGTCCTGTACAAACTACAGAATGCTCCCACTGCTCTTTACATTGTTCACTTTGCTTCTGGCTGAAAATATTGCGCGTGCCGAGGCTCCCATCGTTTCCTTGCAGTACGGTGTCTTTCAAGGCGCGGACGAGGGAAATCTCTCGACATTCCGCGGCGTTCCTTTCGCTCAACCTGCGTACGCCTCCAATTTGTTTCCTACATCCTGTCTGACGAACGGCACCATGACAGCGTTCGTTTCTCCCTTCCACAGGCGCCGAAACTGTTGCACGGTGTCCAGAACGCGACAACATTCGGCCCAGCATGCCCCCAGCAAGCACTGTCCCCGTCATTTCCGATTACCTTACCAGACGAGGGGGCAGTGTCAGAGGACTGTAGGTCCAGATTTTCTCTCGCCGTACATTATCCAACAAACATGAAGGTCTGAAGCTCAACGTGTTCGCGCCACGTTCTGTCAGCCCCCATTCCAAATTCCCTGTGCTGGTCGTGCGTCTTCAGTCATCTTAGTGTGTGTTTGCTAATCACGTTGGTATTTGCAGTGGATTTATGGCGGTGGGTGTTTTGTAAAATTCAACCAACCAAGGCTGAAACAACCACACAGGTGCCTTCGAAATCGGGAACTCACCTGACACGGAAGTGCGGACAGTCGTCGAACGGTCCATAGCCATTGGTGAACCTATAATCATCGTGACACCAAATTATCGCATCAGTGGTAGGTTGACTATTCTTGACCTTATTAGCTTGCGCTCATTTTTGAATCACTTAGCTTACGGATTCCTGGGCGGAAAAGAGGTGGGCGATAACGGGATCAGTAATCTCGGCCTGAGAGACCGTAAGTTGGCGTTATATGAAACTGTGACTCCGTAAATTCAACCGTCCGACAGAAATATTTGCACTCGAGTGGGTACAAGAACACATTGCAGCGTTCGGAGGAGATCCCAGCCGAGTTGTCATGTTCGTACAGAGTAGACATCTCCCTCTCCAATTTTCCTGACGTTTCTCAAAGTGGAGGACCCAGCGCCGGAGCGATATCCGCGGCCATGCTACTCCTGTATAACAAGCGATTCGAACCCACAGCCCTGTTCCGGGGCGCGTTCATGGTACGCCATTCTTGTTTTCCAGTGAGAATGTTCAACACGAAATCCTGAGCACATCCATAGCTCTCTGGGTCGCCAATAACCACCGGTTCCGTCACTGACGGGCAGCCGCATTACGATGGGCTGGTAGCTGCGAACAATTGTACGGGATCAAGAGACACCCTCGAATGTCTTCGCCGCGTTCCGTTTGATGCCTTCAAGGCAACCGTCGACAACACCCCAAATGTTTTCTCGTTTTCAAGTATTCAGAATGTCTGGCGTCCACGAGTCGACGGGGAAAT
Source organism: Mycena leptocephala (assembly GCA_029378395.1). NCBI lineage: Eukaryota > Fungi > Basidiomycota > Agaricomycetes > Agaricales > Mycenaceae > Mycena > Mycena leptocephala. The sequence goes on along the minus strand of JARJLF010000278.1, from coordinate 105,269 downwards.
TATTGTTCAGGATCCGCTCATTTCAGTATCTGATGGGTTGTATGCCAAGGTGAATGGTCTGCTATTCAGATGGGATTCCGAAGTAATGCTGCCAGTTTAGATTCCTATTATGACCGGCGACTCTGATGACGAGGGAACGTGAGTGACAACCTGCAAATCCCCACCCCCTCTGTCCCCGCCCCCACCTCCCCCCCCCAAAAAAAAAAAAACATCCCGACCGACTGTTCGCAGCTCATTTTCGTTCTCAACTACCAACATTACGTGCGTAACTTAGCTTCGTTCCTCCCACCATTCCTCCTCACATGGTTCTGTAGAACCAACGACGAATATGTGGGCTACATCCACTCCAAGTTTGCTTCCCATTTCGGTGTCTTTTCAGCTTAATAATCAAATGCGTATACAGCTTCTTTCCCCAGAGTACACCAGCACAAATCGCGGAGCTCGCAATACTCTATCCGGATGATCCCACCCAGGTGTGTAATATCACCCCAATATTATCTGGTCCCCAACTTTTTCAGGGATCTCCGTTCGACACGGGAACTGCGAACCAATTCACGTACGGCGTCATACCTTGTAGCGTATGCGCATGTAAAATAACACTCTTCCTTCAGACCGCAGTTCAAACGCCTCGCGGCGTTCCAGGGCGACTACCTTTTTATTGGGGCACGCCGGTTCTTCCTTGAACACGCATCCAGGACCCAGAACGCGTGGAGTTGGTGTGCGTGTTTACGGTTTATCTCTTCCACAGAACAATTAAATCCTTAATGTGAACTAACGCACCAGTGAACAAACGCGGAAAGTCGACTCCACTCCTCGGTGCCTTTCACGGCAGCGACCTTGGCATATGGTTTCCAGCTGCCAATTCAACCGACTTCGTTCACGTCGATGCATTGGGTAAGTCGATACTGTGAATCCTTCTGTCATTGTACGCTGAGACTAATGGCTCCTGCCAGTCAACTTCGTCAACACTCTCGATCCCAATCGCTCTTCCGGTATGCGTAACACGTCGGCCGTATTCTGGCCGAAATGGAATGCACCGTCGTCGGATGGGTTGCCCTCGCTTCTTACGCTCAGCGATCCGGGTGTCGTGAGTGTTACGCCTGAGAACTTTCGCGTCGACGCGATAAGGTTCTTGTTCGGCCTGCTTTTGAAGGAGGCTAAGGATAAGGCTAGCGATAATAGAGGTTGATTTCAGAGTAGAAATCAGACTAGACGTACAATTTCAGAGGTTAAATCACTCTGCCTTAATTATTAAATAACGCTCTTTCTGGCTTGAGCACGGTTGAAGATGCGTGGGAAAAATGCGGTCTTTGAAAGTCACACGGTTGAAATTTCGACGACTATCTGAAGAATTAAAAGGTTCACTAGCTATTTATTTTAATCGCTCACATACCTTGTGCTCGTGCTCTGTAAACTCACCCACCTCTCCAGAGGCAGCCCAACGTCTCTAGACAGCGGGATTCTTGGGTCCGCTGCGAGTGACATCCTCGTTTGACAGAACGAGGTACGAGCGAGGCGGGCTGTCAATGCTAGTATGTTGTTCTGTATTTTCAAAGAGAAGCCCTTTCTACTTTGCTTTTTCATCCTTCGACAACGAGGCGTTTCTATGGCGATATCTCAGAATAGGCTTCTCATCTCCGAGTCCACGGGCCACGGCATTCACCTCTTACCTGAACACCTCCTTGGCACCCTCCCGGCCGTCCGACAAATACACGAAGGTACCGCGTGCGCACAAACGGCGAGTGCCGCCACCACATAATCCACCGGTCCATGTGGGCGTACAATCGCTTTTGACCCACAGGAGGGAGTTGGGCAAAGTCACCAGCAAATACTACGTTTACGCCCCACTCCGGACACCGCATTTTATGGATCGAAAAAAATAAGAACGACTTCCGCCGAGGTCTGGGCACCCTGGTCGCTGTCGCCAACCTACCGCCGCGCCGCTTCGCCTAACGACGGACCACACAAAATGATACAACACGGTCTGCCGGACTGGCTCGTTCACAGATGCACCGCGACTCAATTCCATCTCGTCCGCGGGACTCTCCTGTTCAACCGCGCATTCACATTCACGTCCGACCACTTTCAGCCGGAGCCCAACCTCCCGTGCGATGCGCGGGAATGCCGGCCGGGTCCACTTCGTGCGCAGTCTGAGCGTGTTCTCAGGACTGCACATTCTGATCTGCATCCTCTGGACGCGAATCTTGAACGGATCACAAGGAACTTCAAGGGAGCGTGAAAGAGAGGACCAAACCCAGGAACCCGGTGCATTTCCTCAATTCCATCCATATCACAAAGACACAAACGCCTCCACTTCCCAGTCAAAATGAGGAGGGTTGGAGCCGTCCCTATCCAGAATCGGCAGAAGCGAATCAATCATAGAGGACGGGTATAAAACAAAATTCGAAGAACGGTGCTACGTATCGCCCTCAGCGTCGAGGATCACAAGAAAGTACTGAATTTTGGAATTCCGGTTATCCCATCCTCGATGCGCTTTCGCCATGCGTTGAGGTCCGCCCGACAGCACTCGGTTAAATCTGGGTAGCCATATCGGTGGTTGACTGGGATTGGGATCTCGATCGCGAACACATCATCCAACATGCGTAGACTGTGAACACCGGCGCCGAGGCGTTGCATGCAAACGAACGAATATCCCAGCCAGGCGTTCGCGCTGCAACCAGCGCCGTTGAAATGGGTGGGGCTTCCTCCATGATCGAGTTTGATTGCAACGGTTTGAAGCACCCGAGTCCATTCCTGGACATATCGAACCTGTTTAAAGGAAATTCAGATGCACAGATCGAAGGGCGATAACTCGAAGGAACGAACCCATGGAAGGATGAGATATTGCGGCAGCATCTCGATAACATCAATAGGCGACATACATCGGAGCAACCTCAGAGAGCAGGTACGGGTAGTCGTGCTTCGCGGCGTACACCGCAACCGCCACTGGGTGCTCATGGACCATATCACTGCACCAGGGAAGTCAGCGACAGATAGACACAACAGTGAGGCGCCAACACTCACCGCAGCCGAATATGACAGATATTCATCGCGGGGAAGACCTGGTACTTCTCCGTAGCCTCGGCGAGTGGCTCGAGAATCTCGAACGGCGTCGTGTCCAGCGCCGGGTGGCGCTGAGGGTATATTAATTGGAAGAGCAGATCCAACGTCACTGCAGTTTCGGGCAGCTCCACGACCTCTCCCTCGGTTGCGATTTCGCCAGGAGGAAAGCCTTCGGTGCAGACTTCGATATTCTTGCAGTGGATGTGGAATAAGATGCCGTCCGAGGATTTGAAGGCAACGTCGGCGTCGGCAAAGTTGACTGTTCAAATTCGGGTCAGTCGGAGTTTGCGTGATACGAAACGCAATGAATCCTTGCATTTTTCGGAGACGGAAGGGTTTACTGGAACGTCCATTGAAATGGGTCACTAGCAAGATGGATATTTGCACGTGTCTATCTCGTGGACTCCTCGTGTCCTACTGTCATCCCTGGCGGCGGACCGATGCGTATGGTTCCGGCAACGTTCCTGACCCGGAAACTGCAGAAGGACATATTCGCCGTGGCCCGGTATGTTGCTCTCAGTCAGCTTTTGTGTTCCCTCACTGATAAATTGCAGGTACGGAATACTCAAGGATGTCGTTGCCCCTGTTCCCTCCTCCGAGGTCATGGGCGTGGCTGATTTTGCTTTTAATCAGTAAGGCACATACTGGGAACGGTCGTGGGCGGGATTATTATTATTATTTTCAGATTATCTAGGCGTGTTCTTGTAGTACTAGCTTCTGGCAATTATCTTCTGACCCGCTCTTAGCGTTGCGTAATTAATGCAAGTGTTAATAACACCGCTATTAATATGTTATCAGCTGCTACGACTGAGACAGTCCAAAATGCCCTGCTATTTATTGCTATAAATTCAAAAAAGTGAATATTTTATGTCTGAGAGTGTTTCTGAGTCTCAATTGAGTGTCAGGGCAATTGTTTCACGGCTTGATTCCGACGAAAAGCCACGCGAAAGTTGGAGTTCGAGTCGCAAGGTATCACGTGCCAAACGCCGCCGCTGTAAGTACGAAATAATTCAGGCGATGCAGGTACATTCCGTCCTCACTAATTATCTGTCCCTGTTCCTTTCCAATGTACTGGCTGGATTAGGAAGAGACGAATTAGTAGAGACGCATTAGGAAGGATCATTTACCGTTTGAACAGCAAGCGGCGTGATGGCGATGGTCTGCAGGGGGCTGGGTGGAAATGCCGCGCGTGCCGCGCGACTGCCGCGCACTGACGCGGCAGTGCGGGGAATTGACGCGGCAGTGGCGCGGCACTGACGCGGCGGTGGCTGTGTTATTGCCGCGGCAAAGGGTGAAGTGCCGCGCCTCGTTTAACTCGTTCCGCAGGCCATTCCTAACCAAATTTCAAACTGGCCCAGGGTTTAGCACTCCCAATATATCGTCTGTACCGTTCAAACCCGGTCTGAATGTTAAAACTATTGAATCTTCAAGCACCCCACTTTTATGACTAACCTTTGACTAGATCTTGGTTAACCGACCAATTTCTGGCCGAAAAATCACAGGATTAATGGTCCAGTCCGGAATTCTGACTCAGAGCATCGGTTAAAGGTAAATAAGGCCACATTTGACCTCTTGGGCTTGAAAATGGATGTAGAAGATCTGCAGAACCCAAACCAACCCCGATTTTGGAGTAGATCTTGATTTTTCGAGTTGTTTTCTGCTTCAAACATCATGGCATTGGTGTTCTGGGCTTCAATTTCAACACAAAACAATCACAGAGGGTAATAAAGGGGCGGATTAAACCTGTGAGCCAAGCCAGTCCTGTCGAATGACGGTATGCAAGTCGTATTCTACGGTGCCCAAGTTTGCTCGCAACTTGTTAAGGCCTTGGTATCACCAAAAAATTGCTGACAGGCGGTGTCAGGCACAAAGCTCTCATATTCAATGACATGTAAACATATGGAAGATAATATTCAGCCTATGCATGAATTTCAAGTTGACACCTCTGCGCACTAAGTTAGCTAACTGATGACTGATCTACCTACGACATAGGTAATTATAAGCTGCGGACTAGCAAACTGGATACTCTGACTGCTGAGGCATACAGCGACAGTGTGCACAGGGGCCTAACCAAACTTTCCCTTCTCCTGTTGAATGGAATCGGAAGAACTATTGAAGTTTGGGGCCTCCGCATGATTACCTGCTGTACCAAAATCCCAAGCACGCAATGTTGCACAAATTTCATTTGGCTGTGGCGCGACAGTGCCAAGGATCGCACAGGTTCTCCAGTCCCATGGATTGGAAGCTGCAGAGTGAGGATAAATATGAGAAATAAAAAGGACTTACATTCCCTTCTCATTCCATGTACAAGATTAAATACCCCGGGAAGGTTGGATCTTGACTAATCTTAGGTCTTTAATTTGGTCATGGAGAGGTATTCGGAGGAATATCTCTGACCTGTGGTCGGAGTATGATGTCAACCTCATTAGAATGTGGCCGGTACCACTGTGGAAGTGTGCTGCTGTGAAGGACTGTGGTGACCCAGCTACAAATTTTTTTTTTTTCCTTTCTGGTGCGCCCCTCACCGTAGAATGAGGGGCGAACAAAGAAACCAGCTCAGATGTTGAACGCAGTTCTCCCACTGAATATACCCACCTTCACTGATTACTTTCAACACTTCGAACTTTGTCTTTTCAACTGTGACACCACTAATGTTGAACACGCCCCTCATCATCATCAAAAAATTTAGTTGCGGAATTCTCTAAAATATAAATGAATCGTCCAAATGCAATGAAGCTCTTGTCATATGTTGGCTGTCATTAGGTTTTCTAATACCCGCGCAATTCACACCCGCACTGGAACGGACAAAATGGTTCGATAGTTTGAGTGCCACGGGAATGCTGCAGGATTCTCTTTCCACAGGTACTCGTAAATTCAGCTAAATCACTGTCACTGATGTTCAATACGCTTCAACCGTATCTGCAGACCAATTCACGATGATACTCGCAGCTGGCCTCAGACCTTGTTGAGGTTCACTGCATGATACTGCGACAAAATTGCAGTGCGACGAGTTACGCTCAGAAATGGTGCTGCTCTCCTGCGGAAGGAAGAAGAGACACAGTGGAGAATTGCCATTGAGATGCAGTGCCGTAGTATTGCATCAATGTGGGACCACCATATGGATGATGAGGCAATCCCACGAACCAGAGCATAAATGGCGTAAAGATGAATTATGCAGGTCATGGGCATAATATTACCTCAACAACACAGTGCGTATAGTGGAACATCATGCGAAGAATATAGTACATTTCAGCCAATACACACCATGTGACCAGTCCTGAAAGTCCGTCTGGAACTCAAATATTCACTGGAAGGTCAGTACTCGTAATTCACCCCAATGTAGGTCCTGTAGCTGTGTCCACTGGGACAATGGTTTTTAAGGTATTAATCCATTCAAATAAATAATTAGTCTGTGCATTGAGTCTCAGGTGGGTGGTACTGTCGAACACTGCTGAGAATTAGACTGCTATACTAAAAAATAGGCAAGCCCCTTCAGCGCAGATCGCTGTCTGCACAAGGATTGGCTGTTGCTCCCCTCTCCTTAAACTACAATAATAAGGGCATCGTGAAATGTTCCAGAGGATTTCTGGGTGATCCGTTTGAACCGTGAGAACCCAGAATACCGATCAACCATGCTCTCGAGTTGATGTAAGCAACCTTCATTTCATGCTCCAGCTACTTTTCATTGATAAAGGAATGACCAGGATGTCGAGTGAGGTGGCATTGCGGGGATTGCTGGTCAATTTTCGACAAGTTGCTGATAGACTGCGAGGTTCCCTGGAAGTCACCGATTAAATTGGCACATCGAGCAATTATTCGACTGTCCTTCGATATTGTTCCGATCCACATCCTCGTTCAAAACATTGTACTCTCGGAGATGGGCCAGTTCAGCACCCGCCCACTGCGCTCACTGTATTAAAATCAAGGTACTCACTGCGTTCCGACCCCTTGTAGGCACACATTGTGTCTACCGCCGTAGACAAACTGTAGACAAACTTGTTCGCGTACATATGCCTACAGCATGTAGACACCCTTGGTATACGTGAGTCTACATGTGTTTGGTATGCCTACATGGGCCTACTGCCGTAGACCAATGTAGACGAGCATAGACCCATGTGATTCACGAAATATGGAGTTGTTACAAGCGCTTGAAGTCTTTAATCATCTTTTTCGGTTCGAACCTTATGTAATGTGTTGATGGTGGCTGTGTTGTAGCTACATATTTGGCCTCTCGGCCCGGTCTGCGGAACTTGAGGAGGTATTAAGGTAGGGGACATATGCATCCATCGAATCACGTGATTCACAGTGTGACAGCGACTTCCCGCCCTTACTAGTCGGGAGCGTCGGGGTACAGAGACAAACCAAAACCACAGAAAGCTTAGTTTCACTCTGGAAACAATTCTGTGGTTTCAGATTTTCAATATCTGTTTCCAATAAAATGTTTTACACTGTTTTTTTGGGATGTGCTGGAAACATCATTTGCATGTTGGTGGGACAGTTTTGTATTTTTTCTTCCAAAATTTCGCGTTTCCATATAAGGAAGTTCCACGGTCACGTGCTTACTAATCACATATTTGTTTCCGTGATATTCTTCGTGTCAGTACCAACTTTGAAGCTATGATATGCTTCCAGGAAGTGTAGAGGAGCTGTCATTGAAAGCTAGAACATTCTGGCTATGTCTTTGGTGAAACCACCTGCTAAATCTGAGCCAACAAGCTATCTTTCTTACCTGTTCCTGCTTGAGTACATATATGATCAGTGATGTTAGAGATCTGAAGTTGCCCTTATTATTGCTGCATGAATGTCAGATGAGTTTAGCTAGTTTCAACATTTTTGCTACATGTTTCTGTCCTCACATTATTTTTGGACCGTGACTTAGCAGAAAATGTTTGGGTCATATGCAGGTTTCTACTCCAAATATGTATGGTTTAGCACCTCAAAGATTCTTCAATATTACAGAGAAATTTTGTTCACCATCCAGAGCCAGTGTTTTTATTAGATAGGTTGCGCAAAAGCCGCACGGGCCGCATGCGGCTTTTGTGCATTGTGCAATGCCGCGGCTTTTTCTTCACTGTTCTTAGTTCTTGTCTTTTGAAGTACCATTCAATGCCTCCTAAATCTCATATTCCACCCCCCTGAGTGTTATGTTTTGGATGTGCACCCATAGGAGGCTGTATTTTTCAGGCATCACTCACTTTTTCCATACTTTGATGTCTACCACGCAGCAGAGGCAACACCGAGGATCTTTCCTGTCCCCACAGCACTTCTCCTTCGCCTCAGGTAAGCTTATATCGCAATACTTAATTGACACCTCTCAGATTTCGAATTTACCGTGCGGCTTTGCACAATGCACAAAAGCCGCATGCGGCTCATGCGCAACCTATCTATTTTTTCAAATCGAAATTTCGCGCTTTCCCACGTTACTGTCACGCATCAGTCACATTCACGTGACTCGATGGATGCGTATGTCCCCTACCTTAAACGGAGGGGAAATAGCAAAGGTATCATTTTAACGGCCGAAATAGAGGTTAATTCAATGTTTGGGGAGACCAAGGTGTGTCTACGGCTGTCCACAAACTTAGACACACTTAGGCAAAGTTCGTCTACATGACGTACGCTGACGTAGCCCAGCGAACACGAGCGAAGGCAACGATGTGCCGATGTCCCCTTGCCTACGGCCATCAACACACTTTAACCGACGTAGACCAGCGAACACGAGCGTAGGCAAGGGTGTGCCTACAGGGGGCTGAAACGCAGTGGCTGTGATCCGAGGCAGTTTCGGATTCCTTGGCATTGTTCAGGATTGTACTGTTGAAGAGCAGCCAATATATATTAGCTCTCCTCCTCTCAATCTTGAGGGTACATGCAACCAACCCGCAGGTCTGAAAAGACGCCAGCCGAGTGCCGCAGTGGTGCCGCGGACCTTCTCAGATTTTCTGGAGGGCTACCTGGACACCAATCCGAAAGTAAAATACTTGAGATATCAGAACAACTCACGTCATGGATTATTGGGAGGTGACTTTGAACCACATCCAACCAGCTGGAAATACTCAGTCGAGCAACGGGGGTCGTCTGACATGCAGAGTGCAAATAAAATGCTGCGGAATTGCTGCGCACATTCTGCTAATCTAATTTGAGCTTGGGCCGCTCAGGCTATGGTCTGCAAGTACATTGTTTGGATAGCAAGAACATGTGGTCGTATTCAATTTGAACATGGGGATATTCAATATAATATGTCCACGTAACTCACATAATGCACCATGTAAAGTACTATCCCAGCTGGAGTTCAAAATGACTAGCATGCACTACCGCCAGGTTGCAATACAAGCAACCCAGAATCAATTTGTACAATAGAGACCAGTATTAACCTGGTTGCGCACAAGCCATACGGGCCATCTGATGGCTTTTTTGCTGTGCGCACCATATGGCTAATGGCTCATATATCGTATGAAACTGTGTTTCATTTGATCATTCTAGCCTTCATTTTGGCCATGTATCATCTCTAAATTTCAGTTGGCGTCGAGCTTCAGTGGCCAGGCGCCAACCTGAACCCAAAATCATACATTCCAGCCTTTTTAACTTGAGGTAGAAGTATTTAGAGCTCGAAGTGGATTTGGAGTAATGCATGAGCATGTATTACAATGTGCGTCATTTATGAGGAAAAGTCATCAGGGATGTGCAAAGCCATACGAGCCATTAGCCATACATCTGCGCAGAGCAAAAAAGCCATCAGATGGCTGATATGGCTTGTGCGCAACCTCTCTATTTTCAAACATGGTTCGCAGTGATTCAATGTATCTCCATCCTATTTGAGGCCTCCGTCCAGCGGATTCGTGGGAGGGTCATTTTGAGGGCATCAATGACCGTGTATGCGATTTTGTTACCTGTAGACTGCTTGAAAATCACGTTATCTGAACTAAAGAATGTTGAAAGTCATATACGATATTCTGTCCAGTGGACATTTAAAGTGAAGACAACATTGTGATTCGCCTCTGCATCAATCTAAGCTGAGGAAACACTGCCGCGCACTGACGCGGCACTGCGGGGAATTGCCGCGGCAGTGCGGGGAATTGACGAGGCGTTGCGGGGAACTGCCGCGGCACTGCGGGGAACTGACGCGGCACTGCCGAGGCATTGACGCGGCAGTGCAGGGATGTGACGCGGCGCTGCAGGGATGTGAGGGGACAACTGTTGCACAGACATTGGTATATTGTGGGTATTCTAAGTTGCTCAAAGCTCTTCAAAGGTGAGTTGAACATTATTATGCTGTAACAGCGAGGTCTGACTTCATTTGTGAAGGAAAGCCAAGAACTCCTGCCATTTTATGGAAGTCATTTGGTGCAGGAACTCTTTCAATTGATGTCCTTGGGTGTTGTATATGGTTGCACAATATTTTCATCGGCAATGGGGCATGGAGTTTGTGGTTGAGATCCATCTTGGGATGAGTCCGACATATGGTTGAAATTTTAATCGAAGGTTTTCTTGTTCTAAGATATGTATTTAACTGTAAGAACATTCCCCCATCTATATTTGAGCTTTCCAGCCTGCTGTGGAAGGAGATAAATAGTGCGCGGCACTTTTCCCCCGCCGCGGCAATTGCACAGCCACCGCCGCGTCAATTCCCCGCAATGCCGCGTCAATTCCCCGCAATGCCGCGTCAGTTCCCCGCACTGCCGCGGCAGTCGCGGCATTTTCTCCGGGCCCCATTTCGACGGACCCAGTAACGGAGGCGCGGTCAGCATAACCTGGTCGACATTAGCCAGCATGGCACCGTTACCGTGGCCGGGTGGAGCGAGCAGGATGTGTCGTGACGTGTTAACTCGCAAACGGTGTAGGATCTATGTTACTTGAATAAAATTTCCAGCTCTCTGTTGATTTCTCCTGTGTGATCGCGCACCACTGTGGCCCTGAGACCCATTCGAAGCAAGAACACTCCGCTCGAAAGTGTGTCTGAACCTCTTGTGGTTCTATCTTGGATAACTTCGGCTTCAGATGCTGGCTCCGCAAATCTACGTGCAACCCGTTAAAGCAGAAATTGGAGTAACTTGGCAGGACTCTGAATTCTAAACGAGGCAGGTGGAATTGTTCTCTTAGGCGTCAAGATCTGTGGATTGTCTCGTTGGCGGACGTATCGATCCCAGTCTTTCAAGTCTTGAGGTTGGATCGGCGTTTCGGCGGCTGCACCGTTATATTTACAATGTCCAACTCACATGAATTCGACCGAGATGCGATACAACTTTGCAGTCGCCGTTGCACCGCGGAAATTTTGTGGTGATTTCGAAGAGTCACTGCTTGTCCGTCTGCCCACTATTCCTTCTTAACCGACGGCCCTGGATGTCTGGTGGACATTTAATTTTCATCCGCATCGTCGCAAAATATCAACTTTTAGTGACGAAAATTAGGCAGAGATTCACTTCGACTCGGCAAAATACATTCCCATCCAAATTTACGACTCAGTCCGTAACCTTTATGTATAATCGCCAAGGCTTGAACCGGGTCTCTAGGACGACAGAATTTGAGGATCTCGCTGTGGACGTGTCAATACTAGTCTCTCCTAGACAGACACTTCAACAACTCTCGATGTCGTACCTCCGTTTGTTGAAAATTCGCCGGGTCTAACAAAACCAAATGGTCTACGCCATACTCAATTTTTGCGAAGCCGCGGTCAAAATGTTGTACTGGTGTGCATATATAGTTGTAAGTGATCCAATTTACTGTTCGCATAATCATTTATTATGTTTTCAATTCGGGGAGAAGAAGACCCACGTTATTTGACGTCTTTCGACGCGTGCGTGACGCGTCAAACTTGTTGTTGAACCAAACAAATCCCCTTCCTTCCTCTCCTCCTCCTCCTCCTCACCTCTGAAGCGATACCATTTTCGATCCCGCCGCCGCCTGCCGCCATGTCCTCCTCCTCCATCCCCTATTCTCCGTGCGATGAACACCAAATCGTCCTGTCACTCACGGACGCCGTCCTTCGGTCCAAATCGTTGACTGATAGATTTGGCTATGAGCCAACCGCAAGCGAGGTGATCACATCCTCCACCACACCCTCTTCGATTTTGGAGTTACGCGGGAGGTCATACCTGCGGCTCGCCCTGAGAGACATTTGTCGTTCGCGTCTCCCACCCGTCGCTCGCGACTATTTGGTGCAGGTATAGCTCTTTACTTTCTATTCCACTAAACATCGAGATAACCCCTCGAGCTAGGCAATTATCAACACAGTGGAGACCGTTCTCAATACTCGCCAGTTTCAACTCGGATTTTCTAGCATTCTGGGGAGCATGGCCACCACCGGGGGTGATTTTGGTTACGATCATGTCCTTTGCTTTCTTTCAAAGAGGTTGGACGATCTGCTGCAGTGCCTTCGGCAGCGAGTCGTGCTCTTGTGAGTTTAAGCACATTATATTCCTTTTTTTTTCTTTTTGTCTAAAGTCAAGTGCACACAGCGTAGATCGAGTCGACGTCTTCATTCCTCCGAATGACTGGCTGGATAAGCTTTTGCGGCGTCTCCGTCATTTCACCGACGACCAGGTGAGACTCTAGAGTGATTCTTTTCTTTACTTTTCATCTGATTTCCAAATCCCACCAGACTCACCGACCAATCAGAATGGCGGACCTGAGGTGAGCATTACTTTTCGGCTGTGGCTCCCACATGCTCAGAATTTACTCAGCCCCGTCCTCGTCCCAAATTGGAAAGCACCAAGCAAATGATCACTTTCAGACACCAATCCTTTCATTGCCCTCGCCCACGCCAACCCAGACCTCAGGGCCTTCCTCCAAGCCGTCGCCGACTCTGAGGTCCTCAGCGACGGAGGGTTCCCATGCATCCTTCCTGCCCAGGACGCACAAGCGTGGTGGCCAGTTCAGGCCTCTACAATGGAGCGCCAATCGGCCGGGGCATTCGGCGACCACGTCATGCAGACCCTCATTTCCGATATTTTGTTGGACTGTCAGGCTTATAACGGCGACACGGACGTTGGTCTCTACGAGGTCAGGATGGTTCTCTCTTACAAATCACTTTGATTCTGACTATTTTGCGTTGCAAGGCGGTGCTACGCACTGCGACATCCGACCGGACTCTCCTCACCCTCCTCTTTAGGATGGGCGTGTACCAGGAAATTCCGGATTGCCCATTCGACGGAATGGACACTTTGTACCCCGCAGTGGTGTTTCGCATGTACTTCGCAATCATGCACCGGAGCTCCCCTCAGTATCACAAGAACGTCAAAACAGCGGCCAAGAATGTATTTCGTATACTTGTGGACGTGCTTTACGATGCATGCCAGTTTTTGTAAGTCTCTCCTATGTTCACATATGGTTATTAATGTATTCCCAGTGAGAAGCACACACTGCATTCAGACCCCCCCGTAGGCACAGATGTGCCCACCTTCACCGATCTGCGCCTATGGATTGCCCACCCAAGCCGACGTTGGTCCACGTTAATAGGCATTGGCCGACTTTGGTCTAGCATCCCTACCGAGGCAAAGCCTGCCCACCTTGGCAGATCCCCGCCGATGATGGTGTGCCTATCATGGCCAACCCTGGTCAACCTGGGTCCAGGTTGGTGGCAGTCTAAATTAGGCCGCCAATTCGCCCTAGTTGTATTGGTAATTACTGTTTCTACCTCCTGCAACTTTCCTGGCACATAATCTTAGCGTATCTTTCATTGATCTCTACGATAATCATTGGGCAATCAAGCATTTCTTTCAATCTGTCAAACCCGTGGCTGTGGTTTTCCCTTTTGTGTATGTCTGAGAATGGATTAAAACTGGTGTTTGGATTGAGAACGAGGACGAACAATGCTGGTTATTGAATTTACCCAGCTAGGCACATCGGCCAATGTGAGTCTATGTGTGCCTAATCCAGTCAGAATACCTAGACCAACCTCGGCAGGGATGGGCAGATGGATTGGCGAGGGTCGGCACACTGATCTGCCTACACATCTGCCTATTGGGATCTGGCAGACCTGTGCCTACGGGGGGGTCTGAACGCAGTGACAGGGAACGCCTCGAGCGATCCGCGAGACACCGGCCGGGTAGGTTTTATTTGGAATCTGAAAGATCCCTGCTCACCACATTCCGTTCAGTGCTCGCCGAGGTGCAAGGTAGGATCCTCCGCTTCATGTTCAATGTTCCTGTTTTCTGAAACATGTCATCCAGACGGCGAATCGTCAACTCCTGTGGCCCATGTCTGCGGGGGTTCAGGTACGTTTCAAGCCCGAGCTCGGTCGAGAGGTCGGGACTCATTGCATCATGTCTACAGAAAACACCGCACCGACAGTTCCCCAGCGCCGTTCGGGACGTACCGTTGTCCCGACAGTTATTAGCAGTAGTGCGTCCACCATCCACCTTTGTGGGGAACAGATTATCGTGCTAATCTTGTATTATTTCTAGACCGAAACCAGCCCGTTCGAGCCAGCACGCTTGCACCGGTCGTCGCAGCATCCCCCGCCTCTTCCACTGTCACTCCGGCACCACTATCCTTTTAAGTCCTAACAGTGCTCCGTTGTGAATTTTTTATTTATTACCTATAGTTATGTGATGAAAGGAAGCGGCTCCCAGGCGGAGGCCCCACGAATTGTGATTACGATACCCAGTGTAGCCAGGAATTAGATTTGTATAAGTGCGATTGTATAATGCCATTCGAATATTCTTTAGCAGAATATTCTCATGTGGCTGTGTCAAGAAAGTGTCTCGCGATTTTGCATCTGCTGCTAGGTCCTTCCCTTATGCTGCCTCGTTGTGCGACATTTACCCCCAAACAGTCCAACTCGGGCTGTTCTATACATGTCTAAGTAGATTTTTCCTAACCTCGTTCGGAACTTCCTTCCTTTGCCAGCTACTAACCCATGTTTTTCCGATGCCGCTTTCCGGCGAGAGGCTTTCAGTATACGCCCCAAGGCAATGACCCTCAAATCCCAAGGATGTTCCTCTGTGGTTGAATATTCGTCGAACGCGGACAAACATTCCACAAATTCGGAAAATCACTGCGTTCCAGCCCCCTGTAGGCACACCCTTGCCTACGTTCGTCTACGTTCGGCTACATGGGTCAAAGTGCGTCGATTGCCGTAGGTAAGGGGACATCGGCACAGCCTTGCCTACATTTGCCTACGTTCGGCTACGTCAGCGTACGTCACGTAGACATACTTCGCCTAAGTTTGTCCACAGCCGTAGACACACCTTGGTCTACCTTGGTCTCCCCAAACTTTGAATGTTGGCCTTTAAAATCATTTATTTTCCCTTCCCTTCTTTGCTAGTACCTCCTCAATCCTTGCGCAAACATTTTCACGCCCACCAATTAGGCATGGGAGGCGTCATAATTTAAGTTTTCGGAAGTCTTCCCGTCAGTCCTTAGGCACTCAATTACTCTTAGGCACTCGAAGCACTTGAAACGACTCCAAATTTGATATATCACATTGGTCTACATCCGGCTAACGTTGGTCTACATCGGTCTACCCCAGTAGACCAACGTAGGCAGACGTAGACCAATGTAGACACACGTACACCAACGGTGTCTACATGCTGTAGGCATACGTAGGCAAATAGCTTTGTCTACCTGTTGTCTACACCGGTAGACACAGCATGTGCCTACATGGGGTCGGAACGCAGTGAATGCCGCGGAGTATAAATACCTATCATCCGCTCGGAACTTTCCAGCGTCTCTTGCTCTTAACCTCAGCATCGTCCCTCCATTCCTTCCTCGCCTTGGCTCCTCCCTTCCCTCTTGATGACAATCCACTGTGAGTATTTCATTCTACTCTGCCCTCGCCTTTGACTAACTCGACCCATGTCCTACCTAGGCCCTCCTCGACATGACTCGCTCAAGTGCGTCTCGGTCTTCTCCACCTTGGGCATGTACTCATATGCCACTTTCAAGGCTCATCCGCACCCTCTTCCCATGGCAGGCCAAACTCGCGTTGGATGAAAGACGCTCACCAGCTGCGTTGTTTCTATCTCACCTTTTGCTTCGCTGATTTCTGTCTTAGGACTAGTAGCCTTGCGTGACGAGTGAGCGGCCCGACCCGAGCACCCTCCGAGTCTGAACTCCATCCGGGTACCAAATGAGAGCGCGCTCGGCAGTGGAACCACCCGTATATCTATGGGAGCCGGCACGATTCGGGTAACCGATCTAGGTTCGACACCAGTCGCAAACTTGCACAGACTCCGATGCACAGTCGATCGAGGGTGTCGCCGTTGACACGCCTCGTCCCCTGTCATCAGTCAATCGCCCTCTACTGCGACTGGGTCGATGGTCCATTGCGCCAGCGTCCGCAAGACACCCTCTCATTTAGAACGGTTGGAACACCTGAGGCTCGGAGCAAGGTCGTAGGAAGTCTCTTTAGACTCCTTCATTAGGGCGGTGTCCGTATCACATCCGATCCCTCGCCAACTACGACTCGATTTCGCGCGCGCACGACGGGTGGGAGTAGAGGGTTGGGAGTCATTTTGTGGGGTCGTGGTCGTCTCATGCGTCGAACTTTCTGTAGTCGAAGAGCCCCCGGGGGAGGATCTCCTCCTCGTGCTGCCTTGACGCTGGCCCCCGGGCTTCGGTGGGCGCTTGCGCCTGCTTACCAAAAGCACGTTAAGTGAAGTACATTACTTGTATCTTGTTTTTATCTTCTCGAACACATCGCGTTGGCTTCATTTGAAAATTTGCATCTTTTTCTTCAGATTCTCCATCAGCTACAATATAGAGGAAACGAGCCGACAATCGCGTCGGGCTTTCGTAGCGAGTGGCTGTGTTTGCCAATGACAACGTGACCGCGTCTTTTCGTCGCACACGCGCTTGTCTTCCATTCTCTGGCTCATGTCGCCGCGGTTCGCACCTGAACTTCAAGTGGTATAACAGGTACGTTTCATTCCCCGTTTTCACCCTAATTCTTTTTTTTTTCTTTCCTTTCTCGGACTTTCGCAGTCTTTCGGTCCGGACATGAACGTGTCCTAGTCTCTAAAGCCAAGTCTTTTGTATGGATATTGCAAGGACGTTGGGCGATTGTTTAAGATGAGTTCTTTATTTTTATTTTTGTTCTCACTGCTGAATCTTCGTTTCGGTCGAATCAAGTCCTTCACTGGAGGTCCTATTCTCTGTATGATTTAGCACCTTCGCCATTACACCCGTGCTGTGTGGAATTGCGTCACGGAAGGAGCGGCGCTCCTATCGTGAAGTACTCTCGATTCGCCTCGCGAATCTTTCGCACCATTATTTTTCCATGGGCTAACTATCTACATAGGCTATCCTTGCAATGGATGTCTCGCTCCACCATGTCAAAAAGTATTCGTCTGCGCAAGCCCATGTTGGATTTAGCAAGAAACGTTGAACTATATCACCTTCCTAGGTCTCGACCTCTGTTTGGTATCCCCGTGAAGCTGCGATTCATATAAATTCCGCTCAAGCTCAATTTCTTCTCACCTACTCGGTCTTGTGTGGTGATCCAATGTGCAGCAAGCGGGTACCGGTACGGTGGTTTGTGTGAAGTTACTCTATTCTAATCGCAACTATAGTACGTCTCAATTACAGTTGCTCCGTTGCCAATCCATCGACACAGGCAGTGTCAGCCTCTGCATGTTGCAATCATATCTTCGACTCCGCTATCGGGACTATGTCAAGGAAACTATCTACCTCACGCTGTCCTTGAAAGACGAGTATCAGAATTTTTATGTTCACTCGATGAGATATATTGCTGGCTGAGCAAGTCAAGTATTGTGGGCCGCCAAACAGTGATTGATATCTTTGACTAGGAGTTTTACTGCAATTTGAATTCTTCAAACCTAAACATCCCTAAAACTCGAATTGGTACATGTATTCTGTTATCGGATACATCCGTTTCGTCTACACATATCTTGATTGGTTTTCCATCCAGAGAATAATGCACATCACAGCTCAACAGTGCGTCTGGAATTCCACAACTTCACTGACGCGGTCGCATCTCGAAATCGAATATTTCTGATGAGTTTGAACGTTATTCTGCAAATGATCTTGGGACGGGTGAGTCTTAAGCTTTTTCACTCCGGCTGATCTTTGCCTCTGCGGCATTCACGTTGGCCGTTACTTCCTGGCTCCGCATTCCCGCATTAAGTAAAATAATATTCGTCTTCAACATTTTGTGACTTGCCAGACTGAGGTCTAGATGCCTGATAATTTACTGTAATGTTTCGGCGCTGTCATCCCACGCCAACCTCCATATCTCTGCTGCGCTCTCAAAGCCAGTCGGGCATCCGCATAAGCAACGCGTAAGACTGTGAGTCATTTATTGAATTTCATTTCGTGAGTTAACTTACAGATGTGCTCTGTGTTGCAGGATGGGGACGACCTCTGTGGCGAATTGAACTAACTAAGTATATTGTGCCGAATTCTAACTCGCATAACAAATCATCCTTCTCTGGTACGTGTGCTTTTGGTATGTCTCATGAGCAAGGTCTGATAGAGTGTACGCCGATTGGACTGCATATATTATATTCACAACTGTTCCATATTTTGGTTGCAAATGTGTGTCACTGACAGTCAGTTTCCAAGCCAATCTGACTTGAGACAAAAAACCATTGTACGTCTCCAGGTCTGTGGTGCAAACGACTCGAGTCTCGAGCCAAGAACTTCAAATGGTCGAACTGGTACTCGGATGGAGTTTCTGTGAGCAGAGTCCGTGAAGTGGATAACTTTCTTGGTGTCCTTTCTCTTTCATTGAACACTTTATGCAAGCTCACCAGGGGATTTCGATTAATCAAACTATCCTCGGCACCTACATCTCAATGTTGTGACCACATTTTGTCCTTGAATAGAGTGTGAAGTTGATGGTGCACCATACAACTTCATGATCTCAGTTGCACAAAATCAGGTGAGTTGGGGCAACGAATACTTACCAGCCTCTACTGCATCCAGCTAGATCTCGCTTTACCTTTAGACAGCTGATCCCCTTGAATCATGCCAATTCAGTGTATCGAAAATATACAAGGACAGTGCAACTCGAACTACGCGAAATGTACTACAAAATATGGGATCAAATTCCCATGTGAATGAATGGTATCCATCGTTTGTAAGGGACCTTTCTCTTCTTCAACTCATTGACTGCAAGCTGCAGCGCCTCAGCTGCATCACTAGCTTGAGGTTCTTGACCACTGCGGAATAGGTGAGAGTAGACGATTTCTGCAACAACTGGGCCGTCGGAATCGTGCATGGACCACATGGTTCCAATTGCGCTCCGGAATCCTGCAGTGATGAATCCACCCCCAAGGTGAAAGGACTCATTCACCAATTTAGCATCATGATCTCCCATAGCTGTCTGGCATGCAGCTAGGAATACAAACTGTGCATTTGGGAGAGGCATTCGAAGGATAGTTTCCAAATCCAAAGTGCCTTCATATAGCTAGTCTCTCTAGACAGACGCTTTATCGTTTCTTAGCTCGTACCTCGCTCGATAAAGTCTGTTGGTTACCGCGTAAATTAGCCGGCGGCCTGCGTTATTATGTTAGCCGAGCTCACGTGAGTGTGCCCTCGACGCGACTGAGACGCGTTGTAAACCGCTGGCAAACTTCAACACAATTCCAAACTGCAAGAAACTTAACTTGACATCTTGGATGAACCTTTGGTACATTTGCGAGTTGTTTCCAGCCTGAAAAGTGCACAACCAATATCTTTCTCCAATTTCAGGCTGTTTCGTTCGGAAGGGATCCAGTTTATCAGAAAGTACAAGGTGATGGCTCAAGAGTTCAACTTACATGAGCTGGAGGCTACCCCGCTGAGTCCGGCGATCTGAGAAGATGAGGGACGCGTCGAGACGCGTCTGGTGAAGTGCTTGTGCATGCATCTGTGATGGTTACATAATAACGCAGGCCGCCGGCTATTTGACACGGTAACTAACAGACTATCATATAGCTGGAGATGGCTTTTCGTTGGTTCACCCAGATCTTGACGTCCATGGCAAGCCAAATGAACCCATGAAGAATCTTGTAGCTGGGGTTTCACAGCATCCCTGGTTGCCTGTAGCCCCACAAGGCACTGAACATAAGGCTCCTTGACAATGGAGATGATTTTCTTGACTTCCTCATCTACTCCTTTCAAGGGGTTGCTTCGGTAAGAATCAGTGTGGGTTACTCCAATGACAGTCAACTTGGGAGGAGTGCTGGATGACTTTTTGGAATAGGCATCCAGAAGAGATCCCAAAGTTGCGGTGTATGAATGGATAAATTCATCTGTGGGTGGGCTTGCATGCAAAGGTAGCCCAGTGAATTCACCGGTTGGCAGCCACCATAGTCTGCCTTTGACGATACCATGCTAGTACATACAAACTCAGTTCAGCTCATAAGGAAGGTACTGGTTTACTCACGGATTTCAAAACCTGGTATACAGGTTTGACAATCTCAGCCCACAGCCAGTTCAACATGTCTTGGAAACACTCCTCAGTGGGCATATATGAAAATGGCTCTCGCTGGCCAAAGAGTCTGGAAGAAAAGGATTGCCCTCGGTTTCTGACATGGCAGCGATCAAGCAGGTCTTTGAGCATGTCTCGTTGTGATGCAAGTAGTGCAAGTGTTACATTGGGAAGTGGGAGATGGACTGGTTCTGAAGTTGGATTCAGAATGATTATTGCATTGCAGTTGTGTTCATGACTGCTGAGGATTACAACAGACCCTCCTTGTGATGCATGACATAGAACATCATAGAACTTTGGAAGGAGAAAATGTTCCAACCCTGGCTGGGCCCGAATTTCTTTCAGCAATTTCTTTCTGTTCTTCACAACACTAATTGGATCAGTAGGTGGTCCATTATAGATCTGTAATGAGATATTTAGAACCTCTGTGCTCGCTGATGGGGAGTCTGTAGCTGGAGCAGTTGCTGGAATATTGTGGCAATCCCCTGTTCCAGAAATTCAACTGCAGCACGAAGGTCCGATAGGTTGATGCATGTTTGTACAGCTCTGGAAGTTGCATCGGGAATATCAAGCCGACAGACAGCATCATGGCGTACAGGTATGGAATGTCCCATCCAGAGGACCTCAGGGAGAAGAGAAAAGGCTGCCTGGCAGGCAGGGACACAGAAGGATGACTGTGATGTTTCTGCAAACAAGGCCCACCTGAGTGCAGCTCTCCATGAGTGTTCTGGGTTTAGAGAGGAGGACTTGAATGAGTCCCTATAACAAGTATGAGCAGCTTGAACATCCTTCATGTCACCAAGCTTCTGATATCGCAGACCAAGGGACACCGCAAGATCTTGCAGTCAGTGTGCTCGATCAGGGTGTCCTTCTGGAGTTAGGTCCAGTGCCATGGTATCTGCCTGGAGTGCTGCTTCAAGGTCTTTCAGTTCTACTAGCCTCTGATATCGGTCAGTAAAGGAGACAGCAAGACTTTGCAGTTGCCCTGCTCGATCAGGGTGTCCTTCTGGAGTCAAGTCCACTGCCTTCTGCTTCCTTTGCAGTGCAGCTTCAAGGTCCTTCATGTCTCCGAGCCTCTGATATCGGTCTGTGAATGAGACAGCCAGACTTTGCAGGCGCCTTGCTAGATCAGGGTGTCCTTCTGGAGTGACGTCTAATGCTTTTCGCCTGTATTGGAGTGAAGCCTCAAGGTCGTTGAGGTCTCCTAGCCTCTGATATCGGTCTCTGAATGACACAGCCAGACCTTCCAGTTGCTCTGCTCTGCCAGGGTGCCCTTCTGGAGTTAGGTTCAGTGCCTTTTGCCTGTTTTGGAGTGAAGCTTCAAGGTCTTTTAGGTCTCCTCCTCTTTGATATCGGTCTGTGAATGAGATAGCCAGGCTTTGCAGTCGCCCTGCTCAATCTGGGTGTCCTTCTGGAGTGAGGTTCACTGCCTCTTCCTTTATCCGCAGTGCAAGTTCAAGGTCCTTCAGGTCCCCTAGCCAGGCTAGCCTCTGATATTGGTCTGTAAGTGAGACTCCAAGGTCTTGGAGTCGTCCTGCTCGATCAGGGTGCCCTTTTGGAGTTAGGTCTAGCGCTCTCCACAAATTCTTCACTGAGGCTTCCCGGCTACCCAAATTTCCTGACACCATATACTCTAGCAAAAGATTCCTCCCTAGCAAAAGATTGCTCCTTAGATGGTAGTAATATTGCTTGAGAAATTTTCGCCCAAATGTCTTTGTTAGGTGGCGTATAGATTCTTTCATTTTCAGTATTATTCCTGTTTTCTTCTGAAAACACTCTCAACTTCTCGTCAACAATGTAATTTGGTCACTCACTGTGCTTCCAATGTCCAAATTCTTCGCACCCTCTGCATCCCCATCACCAACAATTCTAGTTGCAGTAGTGTCCTGCTATGCCAGAGAGAAGAGAGGTAAAAAGGAGAAGCACAGATTCCCACGGTTTCAGCTCCGACCATCCGGGTTCAAGGTGGGAACACAGGCTGTGGATGGCGGCTTTATATGCATCCACCAAACATGATTGATTGCACTAAGTTTTCCAAAAAAAAACCCTAAAAAGTCAAATTGCGCGATGCAAGCAACACTGAATCCCAAATACTTTTCGTTTGCGTGCCGTTTGTCGATATCGCAGGCTTCACCAAGTACGGCCATCCATGCTACTATACAGCCCGGTATCGCCGCGATCTGACAGCGGCGTTGATGGAACGTAATATTTGTACAGCGGCTTGACCTTTGGAAGCGCTCAGTAAACGGCGCTTCCTCGGGGCTTTTAGCCCGAAGCGTGCGGGCGCCTATAAAATAAAATAAAAAAGGGCTATGACGAAGTCCACACCGCTTTAAATTTATAAAGGAATCTCTCGGCCGTGAATTATTTCCTAAGGTCGAGCTTGCATTGTTGGAAGTGAAAGTTGCTATAGCTCGCGTATGTTTCCTCTTTTCATGATCATCATTTCGCAGCCCGGAAGGGGTTGGTATCCCGATAATTCCAAGCGACCGGATGTGCACAGGCTACTTGCTCAGCTACGCCATTTCACCGTCCGTCAGGTACGTCTCCCAGGGTCTTGGAAGCGTCCTTTCTTAAATGAGATCTAGATTGGAACTTCACGAGAGGCTCCCGTTCTTTGATAACTATCATTGTGTGGAGACGGGGATCCAGGGGTGCTCTGGGATTCTGGTGAACGTCTCGTGCGAAGCGTACACCTTTTTTGTAATTCCTTACAATATACTCCCCGATACTCATCATATTCTCAGCTCTACCTTTGTCATGCCACCTCACTCGACTGTTAGTCGTCCGACCGGCGAGTCATCCTCCAAAACCCCAAAGAGTATCTTGCTTCTCGTCTTTGTCGTTGTGTTTGCTGAGTTTAGCATATTCTCTTAGTGTTCGGGGAGACACAAGGTGACTCATCTGATCAAGCTGGCGTCGTATCTCTCCCATCGACAGTATCGTTGAAGGAATGGGAATGTGAGTAAATCCGCGTACCCACAACTATTCTGATAAGGTTATGGACCACAGCGGTAGTTCCGTCACGGCACAATCGATTCAGCGCAGTGTAGGAAGGACGGCAATCTTCCCCACTGTATCCAAGTCTATCTTGGCGTGGCATTCGAGCATTATATTTATTTCAAGTCGTTAACAGCCCAGAGGAGGAGTTCATTGACCCTCAACCTTACCAATATCCTCCCAAACACGTCTCAACTTGGCCAACCTGACACATCCACTCTTGAATTCAGTGCTGCTGAACGACCATGCGACTCTTGAGTGGACTCGCCACAATTACGTTTTTTATGTCTTTTGATTTGGGTTTAATTTCACTGTAAATTGTGATATGACTAGCCATAGTTAGCTGGAATAATATCGGCGCCACTCGCGTTTTATGGATATATACTCCAGTCTTCGCGCTCCTCTCGTGAGACGAAAAATGAAGTTTTGCTTGGACACATTTATCAGACGCGCTCTTCGTCTTTCACACATTCAATATTTAAGCTAATAGTACCTGTACCTCATCTGGAGAAACTAATTCTCCTGCCATTGCCAGAAGTTGGCCCGGAACCAGAGAGGGGCTCCGAGGGAAGGGTCTTCCCATCTCAGTCCAACTCTGCGTGGCCGCAGTTAGTCTCAAAAAGTGTCTTTTGAAGGCGACGCACCTACATGGAAGTGGCCGGGAGATAGGGGCTTTCATTCCAATTTGGGGATGGAAGCAGTGGCAGTGCAAAGCCTCCTTCTATCTATTACCAAGAGGTGAGCGATCCCTGGATCAGCCAATACGTTCCCACGACCCCCCCCCCAGAAAAGGCAATGATAATCAATTCATCACTGTCTGAGTATGCGCCGCGTCTCTTTCCTCCGCTCACTGAACACCGTCGCCGCCGCTTGAGACGTCTCTAATAGTTCTCTAACTTGCCCTGCAAACTGGTGTAACCCTATATGTTGCAAATACACAAATTGTAGTCCATTGATATGTTGAATGTCTTCAGTCTAGAGGCGCCCATGATGTGAATTGAGGAGGCATTCCATTATTACAAGAATGAGCAAGGACGTCTAAAGCCGCTGCACGTCGTCAACGCCCCATCGACGTCGGACACCCATTCTCCAGAGGAAGTGGCTGTGATTCGGCAGCCATCCGGCACCACATCAGTGATCTCGCTTATTCAACATCATATTCAACGATCCAGAGATCAATCACCTCTTGTCTATTACCAAGAGCAATACCACGACAGCGCACGCCTCTGGAGAACCAAGAGGGAAATCATCTGATCAGTGGCATACAGATATTTCACATTAGCACCGAACTTGGGCTTTGAATATCAGCAAGAAAAAGGAGATTCCCAGGTAAGTCGGGCTCGCAGTCGCACCCAATGACAAAACCGTTCAAAGGAACAAGTTTGCAACGTTGCGGGCCCGATGCTCCCCGGTCTTGAAGCAGATCGTGCTCGCGTTGCAGATCTTGAGGCTCAGATCCTCCGTCTGGAACGCTCTCTTTCGGCATTGCGCATTGAAAAAACGCTAGCGCAGGAGCGGCTCGATTCCTACAAGTACCCCGTCGTGACATTGCCCAACGAAATCGTATCCGAAATCTTCATGCAATTCTTGCCACCCTACCCCCTCTTCCCACCGCTTATCGGCCTTCTCTCGCCGACTCTCCTGACACAAATTTGTCGAAGATGGCGAGAAATAGCGTTGGGTACCCCTGTGCTCTGGAGGGCCATATCGTCATACCACCATAGCATTGACATTCCCTTCGACCTGGCAATCCATGCATTCGATACCTGGCTCAACAGGTCCCGCTGTTGCCCGGTTTCGCTTCGATTTGATGCAAATGATTCTCAGATAGACGTAGCTGAATTTCTTGCAATACTGGTTCCTCACCGCGCACGTTGGGAGAACCTGGATCTTTACCTTTCTCCATCCCATCTTCCCATCCTTGATGGTCCAATGCCTCTCCTGTGCTACTTGGATCTGCGACTCTTCGATCGCTCCGACCCTGCAACCGAGGCCGTTTCATGTCGTGAGGTGCCTCTGTTACGCACCGTCGTTCTCAACGATGATGCTGCTTTGAGCTTCATCTTACCGTGGGCGCAATTGACGTCCCTCACTTTGCTCCGCGTATATCCGTACGAATGTGTTCCAATTTTGCAGCAGACATCGAGCCTCGTTCGTTGCAAGCTGGAGCTTTTCGACAGTACCAATAATCAGCCTAGGTCTGATATCACGCTTCCGTGCTTGGAATCGTTGACCTTGATCAATCCACGTCGCGAATCAGCGATAGACTTTCTCGGAACTCTCATCGTCCCTGCTCTCCGCAGCCTCAAGATTCCCGAGATCTTCCTTTATCATATCAACCCGATCCAGTCGCTGACAGCATTGATATCGAAATCCGGCTGCAAGCTGGAGGAGGTACAAATCACTGGTCCAAGATCAGTCCCCGAGTCCTCCTACCTCAAGGAATTTCCCTCGATTCCCAGGTTTTTATTCACCGACGAAGAAAGTTTGGGCGAAAGTGATTCCTCAGACGTCGAAAGCGATCTTGACTCCGAATGACAATATTTAGAGCTTCCTAGTTATATGTGCGTTCAGCGCTTCTCCTGTCTTATTCTCGCTCATCTATTGCAGTAGCGGTCAACATATTGTGTGACACACCAAGTCTGTCTCCGATATACAATCTGATTTTTATACGGCCCCATTTTGCGATAATCTCGAGAGGAAACATTTTCCATGAGTTGCGATCGCAACGACCTGCATGGATTTGGGAATATAGGCGTTCGAAATGATCTTCCTTAGACGCCTCTGCAGCACACGGTCAACTTGAATAACTGGTAAAATGAAACGATCTTACAACTGCAAACTCCCACAGGTAAACTCAAGTTCGCGCTATTTTACGACCGAATAAATTCTCGGGCAGTGAAGAGAACTCGACTCAAATGTCACGCCTTGGTGCCCCGAACTCCCATCTTATCACCCTCAACGCGTGAGGCTCGCTTTTTACGGCGTCATTTATTTGTTCATTCTCCGTTTTCCTTCCAATCAAGAGGTCCCAAGAGCTGCGGTTTCGCATCTGCAATGAGAAATTATGTGAGGATTTACTTGACGAATATCTAGACAATATCGGCTTGGTTATTTGCTATGCATATGGTACCTCCATCTCCCGAAAGTGCCTCATTTCAATGAAAAAGAGTTTCCGAGATCCCCGAGCAGCATGACGCACGCATCAAATACTCTAGAAATTCGGAAGCTGCCACGGAGTTTAGATACTGTCATCGGCCCCGGAACTTTCCAGCGTCTCTTGCTCTCGACCTCCATCATCTCATTGCCATCAGCCCATTCTCCCTCTTCCTTCTCCTCTCTCTTGCAACTACATAAACCAGTGCGTATCTTCCATACCACAACAACATCTCTCGCTGACTTTAACCTGCAGCCTCGGCCGCCGACTCTGAGGTGCGTTCCAGTCTTCATCTACTCTGGTTATGCTCAAGGATACATCTTCAGATTCCTACTTCTTTCGTTTCACCCCATTTGGACTGGCATTGGTTAGAAAATGACCAGGTGATCCATTCTGAGCATCTTCTCATGTCCCATTTCAAGCTCTTCCCCCCTTCTCGCTGTTGTTCGCCATTCCTTCTACGAGACCCTTCGCCGAGTCGGTCCTCAGATACATCGCTCGACCTGGTGACGAATGAGGGCCTGACCCAAGAACCCTCTGCGTCTCAGACTCCTGCCGGACGCCAACATAATTGAGTGCGTTTGGACGCTGTAGCGCCCGCAGCCGTCCTCCTCGGTGGCCTATCTAGGACGCTGGTGGAAGAGGGACTGCGGTGTCGCTCCAGACTCGCTACACGTCGCACGTCCGCACTGGATTCGATCATAGTCGTTCAACGGCCAAGGGCTTCGTCGCCGGCCCTCTTGCTCAACTCGTGCATCAATCATCGCCCTACAATCATCGACCGTCGAGTTTCGCGTCCTCTCGCTGTGTCTACAGCTCTCATTGGACCGATGGTGGCTTCTGCTTCGCAGAGCGTGTCGCTAGGGAGGTATCCGACTCATCCGATCCACGCTCGCCAAAGGCTCGAAGGAGGTACCGGGGGGCGTCTGAACCTTCCGCGTCCGTATACGCGGTTCGCTTCGGCGAAGAGGCATCGACACCGATGATCCTTGGCCGGAGATGATTGGTTAGATCGCGCGCCAGGGCGTTCGGACTGGTACCTGCTGGATGAGGCTTCCGACAACTGGATTCGACTACGCGCGCATGAGGGGTTGGAGTAGAGGCTCGGGAGTCATTTTATGGGGTCGTGGATGTCTCATGTGTCGAACTTCATGTATCGAAGAGCCCCGCGGGTGGATCTCCTTCTCGGGCTGCCTTGGCGCTGGGCCCCGGGCTTCGGTGGGCGCTCGCGCCTGCATATAATATTCGTGTATCTTTTTCTTTTCTGAAACACATCGCGTTGGCTTGGTCTGAACTTTTTGAATGATGTCCTTCAGATTTCATTTCGGCTATGCTATAGAGGAAACGAGCCGACATTCGCGTCGGGCTTCGTGACGTGTGGCTGGCTATCTCTGCTTCACTTTCCATTCCTGTCCACAAGCCCCTCACGGTTCGCACCTGAATCGGTATACCAGGTGGGCACCCCACTCCTACGGTCTCACCTTGATTTTGTTCGCAGCACGCTTTCGACTCGCACTTGATATGTCCTAGGATCCGAGCCTTTCAAGTTTCCTATATCAACGTACGCATGGCGAAAGTTTTTCCTCATATTTTATTTCGTTCTGCCTGCTGACTTGATTTTTCTCGAATTTTATTCCGCCAGTTTCCTGCTTCCAGGCAGATATCACAGTGCATTTTAGGCGATGAAATATAGGATGGGTTGAAACCAAGTTGTGGTCCTTTCGATATATATCCGGAGAAGAGCGAAAATGACAGTTGATTGTCAGCCTAGACTATCGGAGAACCGTAAATCTCGCTATGCCCTTATAATTACGTGGAGGTGAGTCGTACACCGGCGTAATGTATCTTGCGAATTCTTGGAAGGTGCCGCCATCAGCTACACACACTCGATGGAAACAACTTGAATTGGCTACCCGCCGAGGTTGCCATGGCTCAAGTTAAAGGTTCTGCGTTCTATAACTCGCCGCGCGTTACAAAAATTTGCGACCTCGGCGCATTATTGCGGCTGAAATTACGCGTCCCGGCTACGCCGCTCCTACGCGGCCCGGGCCCATCACGGTTCACTAAAAATCATTCAAACTGGACCGCCGACTCCGACCGATTTTGATTAATTCCGCGCGCCGGGATGACGCGTCTGCCCTATATCCCGGTAGGTAGGTAGGTAGGTAGGTAAATCATTCAAACTGGACCGCCGACTCCGACCGATTTTGATTAATTCCGCGCGCCGAGATGACGCGTCTGCCCTATATCCCGGAATCGACGGGATACCACGAGAATAAGAATGGCTTTAGTGGTGCTGTCCTGTACAAACTACAGAATGCTCCCACTGCTGCTCTTTACATTGTTCACTTTGCTTCTGGCTGAAAATATTGCGCGTGCCGAGGCTCCCATCGTTTCCTTGCAATACGGTATCTTTCAAGGCGTGTCCGAGGGAAATCTCTCGACATTCCGCGGCGTCCCTTTCGCTCAACCTGCGTACGCCTCCAATTCGTTTCCTACATTCTAAATCTTGTCTGACGAACGGCACCATGACAGCGTTCGTTTCTCCCTTCCACAGGCGCCGAAACTGTTGCACGGTGTCCAGAACGCGACAACATTCAGCCCAGCGTGCCCCCAGCAACCATTGTCCCCGTCATTTCCGATTACCCTACCAGACGAGGGGGCAGTGTCAGAGGACTGTACGTCCAGATTTCTCTCGTCGAACATTATCCCAACAAACCCCGAAGGTCTGAAGCTCAACGTGTTCGCGCCGCGTTCTACCAGCCCCCATTCGAAATTCCCTGTGCTGGTCGTGCGTCTTCAGACCTCTTAGTGTGTGTTTTCTAATCACGTTGGCACTCGCAGTGGATTTATGGCGGTGGGTATTTCGTGAAATTCAGCCAACCAACGCTGAAACAACCACAGGCGGCTTCGAAATCGGGAACTCACCTGACACGGAAGTACGGACAGTCCTCGAACGGTCCATAGCCATTGGTGAACCTATAATCATCGTGACACCAAATTATCGCATCAGTGGTAGGTTCACTAATATTCTTGATCTCATTAGCTTGCGCTCATTTCTGATTCACTTAGCTTACGGATTCCTGGGCGGAAAAGAGGTGGGCGATAACGGGATCAGTAATCTCGGCCTGAGAGACCGTAAGTTGGCGTTATGTGAAACCGTGAGTCCGTAAATTCAACCGTCCGACAGAAATATTTGCACTGGAGTGGGTACAAGAACACATTGCAGCGTTTGGAGGAGATCCCAGCCGAGTGGTCATGTTCGTACAGAGTAGACATCTCCCTCTCCAATTTTCCTGACGTTTCTCAAAGAGGAGGACCCAGCGCCGGAGCGATATCCGCGGCCATGCTACTCCTGTATAACAAGCGATTCGAACCCACAGCCCTGTTCCGGGGCGCGTTCATGGTACGCCATTCTTTTCTCCCAGTGAGAATCCTCAACATGAAGTCCTGAGCACATCCACAGCTCTCTGGATCGCCAATAACCACTGGTTCCATCGCTGACGGGCAACCACATTATGATGGGCTGGTAGCTGCGAACAATTGTACGGGATCAAGAGACACCCTCGAATGTCTTCGCCGCGTTCCGTTTGATGCCTTCAAGGCAACCGTCGACAACACCCCAAATGTTTTCTCGTTTTCAAGTATTCAGAATGTCTGGCGCCCGCGAGTCGACGGGGAAATTATTGTTCAGGATCCGCTCATTTCGGTATCCAATGGGTTGTATGCCAAGGTGAATTGTCTGCTATTCGGATGGCTTCCGAAGTAATGCAGCCATCAGATTCCTATTATGACCGGCGACACTGATGACGAGGGAACGTGAGTGACGATCTGCAAATCCCCCCCAAAAATCCGACCGATTTTTCACAGCTTATTTGCGTTCTCAACTACCAATATTACGTGCGTAGCTTCGTTCATCCTACCATTTCTCTCCTCACATGGTTATGTAGAACCAACGACGAATATCTGGGCTACATCCATTCCAAGTTTGCTTTCCATCTCGGTGTCTTTTCAGCTGGATAATCAAATACGTGTGCAGCTTTTTTCCCAAGAGTGCACCGGCACAAATTGCGGAGCTCGCAATACTCTATCCGGATGACCCCACTCAGGTGTGTAATATCACCCCAATATTATGTGGTCCTCAACCCTTTCAGGGATCTCCGTTCGACACCGGAGCTGCGAACCAATTCACGTACGGCGCTCTAGCTTGTAGCGTATGCGCATGTAAAATAACACTCCTCCTTCAGACCGCAGTTCAAACGCCTCGCGGCGTTCCAGGGCGACTACCTTTTTATTGGGGCACGCCGGTTCTTCCTTGAACACGCATCCAAGACTCAGAACGCTTGGAGTTGGTGTGCGTGTTTACTCTTTCCTTCTGCAACAGAACAATTAAATCCTTAATGCGAAATAACGTACCAGTGAACAAGCGCGGAAAGTCGACTCCACTCGTCGGTGCCGCTCACGCCAGCGACATTGGCATATGGTTTCCACCTGCCAATGCAACCGATTTCGTCCCCGTCGACGCATTGGGCAAGTCGATAAATTCTTCTCAATGTACGCTGAGACTAATGGCTCCTGCCAGTGAACTTCGTCAACACTCTCGATCCCAATCGCTCTTCCGGTATGCGTAACACGTCGGCCGTATTCTGGCCGAAATGGAATGCACCGTCGTCAGATGGGTCGCCCTCGCTTCTTACGCTCAGCGATCCGGGTGTCGTGAGTGTTACGTCTGAGAACTTTCGCATCGACGCGATAAGGTTCTTGTACGGCCTGCTTTTGAAGGAGGCTGAGGATAAGGCTAGTGGTAATAGAGGTTGATTTCAGAGTAGAAATCAGACTAGACGTACAATTTCAGAGGTTAAATCCCACTGCCTTAATTATTAAATAACGCTCTCTGGCTTGAGCGGTTGAAGATGCGTGGGAAAATGCGGTCTTTGAAAGTCACACGGTTGAAATTTCGACGACTATCTGAAGAATTAAAAGGTTCACTAGTATTGGCTACTTCAATCGCTCACATAGATTACACCCGAATCAATTAACTCCGTTCTCAAATGATTAATTCATCAGGAGCGACACCTGGGGTTTGTAAGCCAAGCCAAGCCAAACCAAACCAGTCACTAGGCTCTGATGTCGCCGACTCGCTGTCGACTCCTTTGACTTTACCTCCAACTCTCGACTGCCGCTCCCTGACGGTCTTTTTCCTGAAAAATCACCAGCCACCTCTCTCTATCTTTATCCCGTGTACATCCGAATACTTGGATGCAGCGTCCGAATAGACTTCACACCCTTATCGTCTTGACCTCAGCGGCTCTCCCAGATTCTCACCTCGAGCCCCTACTCCACCTCTCAATATCTCGTCGCACTCTCTCAGCTCCTTCCCATGGCCAACTCCAATCTCGCGTGTTTCCAAATGTTTGATCCCTGATCGACTCCCATACGACGTATGTACGTCCCACGTCCGGTCTCTACTGACCTCAACTGTCCACATCGACATCAGCATCGACGGCGACGTCGGCTCTCACAAACATCCTGACTGCTGGTCTGCCGCTCAATCAAGTTGTCCCATCGGCGTCCAATAATAACTGCTTCGAGTTGTATTTCCCCCCGTTTCCGTTCTATTCCACAAATATATATGTATTTGCCCGAGTAAGCACAGAAATCCCAGCCCTTTCTCATTCCCAAGTCTCCCGGGCCAACGAACCAAACCGCCCATCCCATCCCATCCTCGACGCCCACGGATAGGATACCCTTTCTGTTCCCTTGCTCTATACCGACACGCAAAACCATACCTAACTATTTTCCAACCAGGCTGGGGGGCAGGGGGACTATGAAAAAAAAATGAAAATGGGTGTACGTATCAATCTTAACTAGGGTTACAGGGGTTCAGGTGCTACAGCAGCTGCAAATCTGTGAATTTACCTGATTTAAGGTAATTTTTTTTTCTTCCGCCGTGTTATATTGGAGTACTTTTGTTTGAATTTTATTTTAGCACAAATAAAAATGAACGGCGGGGGAAAAAAAAAAAGATTCACTAAAATTGGCTCGTTTTCCTCTTTCCATTGATATAGCCACCACACAGTTCAGAACCCCGTCCTGGTGTACGTACATGGTTGTGAGCGGGACGACACGCGAATTTGGGAATCCTGTGAGCAGCTCGGTGAAGGTCGATATAGATTGAAGATTGAAGATAAGATAATGAAATGTGACATTATCAAGCTCGCAGTAAGTAGTGGTTGTGTGTATCCAGCCTCAGCTCGTCGTTGATGCTTCTAAACTTCTATAAGCACCAAGTAACAACGTAGAGAGAGAAAACATACGTGAAAAGAAAATCGAGATCAGGAGTGATGCGCCGGAACAGTCCATAGGAATGGCTATACAAGTCCAGTGTGAACTCTGACTTCCAAATATTTCCCAAAATGAATGGTCGGACCGGGAGGACGCCAAGTCGAGAACTTTTCTCTTCGGCTGGATTGTACACACCACTTGTGGTTATCCAGATCGCATGGACGGGATCGTGTGGGTTCGTCAATGCAACCACCACACAGTGCATATCCACAACCTCCTGCGGGATAATGCAGATTGGAACGGGAAGGAGATTTTTGATGCTTATATGTCTCCGGTGCTTCCCAGAGTCAGATGGAGCCGAAATGGGAACTAGGTCAAGAACAACCATGAGCAAAAGATCGTGGTTGCTGTTGGGTAGTTTCGGCGGGCCCATTGCCCGAATGGCGTAGAAAAGGAGGTGAAAGTCAAAAAATTGTTTGTTTTGGATATTTCGTCCGACTTTCATCGTTGTCCCCTTTTCTTTGGCGGGATTGCAAGTGAGTTTGTGACTCGGCCTCGAAAGATGAAAAATGTTTGCGATACATTTGGCAACGAAAAAAGAGATAAATACCAATTGGCTCTCTGACACTCGACATTGCAGTATTCCGCGCGGCGACACTATACAACCTCAGAATGCAGAAAATTAAGACAACAAGTGTAAGTACCTTCTGACATGTCTTGAGATCCTTTTTGTCTTTGATTACCTTGCAGGCAATGCATCCACTTGGTACCACCCCCGGATTGATCGCAGCAATCGTTGGCACCTCATCCGGATAGACCTTGTAAAAAAAATGGTAACGACATTTGGTGAGGATCAGACAGATTCCGGACGGGTGGATTTGAAGTTGATCCGTGTGCATGAGGAAAATTGGCAGCGAGAATTTGTTCTGGCTCAAGCGACCGCCTACCAGCCATACGCTGGATTTCCACGAGAATTCCAAGCTCAGTTCTCGCCTGAGAATTCCCCGGGTCGGCAGTGAGCACACCTGCGATGTCGACCAGAGCCTCTGGGATGAGGTTGAGGCCCTTTCGGGCCATCGCACGTCTGTACCGTGCTTTGACTGACCTGGGGTCTAAAGTCAAAGCTCTCCGCGCGGCGTCCTGTGCGGCATGGTACCTGATAGACATCCCACGGCGGTCAATTCACGAAGGGCGGTTGTCTTCCAAAACACCCACGGTCCGAGCCTGAGATCCGCTGCGGCCAGGTTCGCAAAGTATGTCCGCACCTCCATAATCTCCCGCCTTGAAAAGCTTGCCACCCTACGCGTCCAGGTCCCGCATGTCAGGACTGAACCAGTACAAGTTGGTAGGGATGTCACTTGCCTCTGTGTTGAATTTAGCCCCTGGGTCAGGATGCTCAGCAGGAGCAAAATTCGATGCTTCAGACATCAATGTTGAGGTGAGAATCTCAGTGGCGTGACGGTGCATGGGAGAGTTACGGAAACAAATGATGTTATCGGGTTTTCGTTCTCAACTACCAACATTACGTGCGTAACTTAGCTTCGTTCCTCCCACCATTCCTCCTCACATGGTTCTGTAGAACCAACGACGAATATGTGGGCTACATCCACTCCAAGTTTGCTTCCCATCTCGGTGTCTTTTCAGCTTAATAATCAAATGCGTATACAGCTTCTTTCCCCAGAGTACACCAGCACAAATCGCGGAGCTCGCAATACTCTATCCGGATGATCCCACCTAGGTGTGTAATATCACCCCAATATTATCTGATCCTCAACTTTTTCAGGGATCTCCGTTCGACACAGGAGCTGCGAACCAATTCACGTACGGCGCTATACCTTGTAGCATATGCACATGTAAAATAACACTCTTCCTTCAGACCGCAGTACAAACGCCTCGCAGCGTTCCAGGGCGATTACCTTTTTATTGGGGCACGGCGGTTCTTTCTCGAACACGCATCCAGGACTCAGAACGCGTGGAGTTGGTGTGCGTGTTTACGGTTTATCTCTTCTACAGAACAATTAAATCCTTAATGTGAACTAACACACCAGTGAACAAACGCGGAAAGTCGACTCCACTCCTCGGTGCCTGTCACGGCAGCGACCTTGGCATATGGTTTCCACCCGCCAATTCAACCGACTTCGTTCACGTCAATGCATTGGGTAAGTGGATACTGTGAATCCTTCTGTCAATGTACGCTGAGACTAATGGCTCCTGCCAGTCAATTTCGTCAACACTCTCGATCCCAATCGCTCTTCCGGTATGCGTAACACGTCGGCCGTATTCTGGCCGAAATGGAATGCACTGTCGTCAGATGGGTAGCCCTCGCTTCTTACGCTCAGCGATCCGGGTGTCGTGAGTGTTACGCCTGAGAACTTTCGCATCGACGCGATCAGGTTCTTGTTCGGCCTGCTTTTGAAGGAGGCTAAGGATAAGGCTAGTGATAAGAGTTGATTTTAGCCCTGTATATTAGAACTCAGACTAGACATACAATTTCCGAGGTTAGATCACTCTGCCTTGATTATTAAATAACGCTCTCTCTGGCTTGAGCACGGTTGAAGATGCGTGGGAAAATGCGATCTTTGAAAGTCACACGGTTGAAATTTCGACGACTATCTGAAGAATTAAAAGGTTCACTAGCTATTGACTACTTTAATCGCTCACATACCTTATGCTCGTGCTCTGTAAACTCGCCCAATCTCTCCAGAGGCAGTCCAACGTCTCTAGACAGCGGGTTTCTTGGGTCCGCTGCGAGTGACATCCTCGTTTGACAGAACGAGGTACGAGCGAGGTGGGCTGTCAGGAGAGACTACGTCCGGCCATAGTTTTGCGACTGTTCAAGATGCAAAGAAAACGCGATTCAATTCTGTCAGCGCATTTGTATCACCCGCAACCTTCCCGTGGACCTGCCATGAAAAATGCGATCAATACTAGTATGCTGTTCTTGTTTTTTTTTGCTTTAATGCCGCAAAGAGACGCCCTTTCTACTTTGCATTTTTATCCTTCGACAACGAGGTGTTTCTATGGCGATATCTCAGAATAGGCTTCTCATCTCCGAGTCCACGGGCCACGGCATTCACCTCTTACCTAAACACCTCCTTGGCACCCTCCCGGCTGTCCCACAAATACTTTATGGATCGAAAAAATAGGAACGACTTCCACCGAGGTCTGGGCACCCTGGTCGCTGCCGCCAACCTACCACCGCGCCGCCTCGCCTAACCACGCACCATACAAAATGATACAACATTGACACGGCCTGCCGGACCGGCTCGTCGACAGATGCACCGCGACTCAATTCCATCCCGTCCGCGGGACTCTCCTGTTCAACCGCGCATTCACATTCACGTCCGACTACTTTCAGCCGGAGCCCAACCTCCCGTGCGATGCGCGGGAATGCCGGCTGATCCACTTCGTGCGCAGTCTGAACGTGTTCTCAGGACTGCACATTCTGATCTGCATCCCCTGGACGCGAATCTTGAACGGATCACAAAGAACTTGAAGGAAACGTGAATGAGAGAGGAACCCGATGCATCTCCTGAATTCCATCCGTATCACAAAGACACAAACTCCTCCACCTCCCAGTCAAAATGAGGAGGGTTGGAGCCGTTCCTATTCAGAATCGGCAGAAGCGAATTCATCATAGAAGACGGGTATAAAACAAAAGTCGAAGAACGGTGCTACGTATCGTCGTCAATGTCGAGGATCACAAGAAAGTGCTGAATTTTGGAATTCCGGCTATCCCATCCTCGATGCGCTTTCGCCATGCCTTGAGGTCCGCCCGACAGCATTCGTATGAGTCTGGGTAGCCATATCGGTGGTTGGTTGGGATCTCGATTGCGAACACATCATCCAACATGCGTAGACTGTGGACACCGGCGCCGAGGCGTTGCACGCAAACGAAGGAATATCCCAGCCAGGCGTTCGTGCTACAACCAGCGCCGTTAAAATGGGTGGAGCTTCCTCCATGATCGAGTTTGATTGCAACGGTTTGAAGCACCCGAGTCCATTCCTGGACATATCGAACCTGTTTAAAGGAAATTCAGATGCACAGATCGAAGAGCGATAGCTCGGGGAACGAACCCATGGAAGGATGAGATATTGCGGCAGCATCTCGATAACATCAACAGGCGACATACTAATCATCATCGGAGCAACCTCAGAGAGCAGGTACGGGTAGTCGTGCTTCGCGGCGTACACCGCAACCGCCACTGGGTGCTCGTGGACCATATCACTGTGCCAGGGAAGTCGGCGTCGTGTCCAGCGCCGGGTGTCGCTGAGGGTATATGAATTGGAAGAGCAGTTACAGCGTCACTGCAGTTTCGGGCAGCTCCACGACCTCTCCCTCGGTTGCGATTTCGCCAGGAGGAAAGCCTTCGGTGCAGACTTCGAGATTCTTGCGGTGGATGTGGAATAAGATGCCGTCCGAGGATTTGAAGGCAACGTCGGCGTCGGCAAAGTTGACTGTTCAAATTCGGGTCAGTTGCAGTTTGCGTGATAAGAAACGCAATGAATCCTTGCATTTTTCGGAGACGGAAGGGTTTACTGGAACGTCCATTGAAATGGGTTACTAGCAAGAGGGATATGTGCACGTGTGTATCTCGTGGATTCCTCGTGTCCCCTAATGTCCGAAAAATCGCCAAGGGCTTCCAGATGCCGGGAAACGGTCTCTGCGAGGGTTTTCCGCCCGGCGCCGTCGGTTTTAATCGGTCTACCATTGGTGACCTCCGGGCAACCACAGAAATTTTGTATGGCCGCCACGACCTCATCTTCAAATCCTTCAATTTGGGTCACAACCGCTTCTATTTAATTTCAGCACCCAGACTCGCCTACAGGACAAGGCTATAAGCCAGGAGGAGACTCTGATGGAGTCATGGCACCCTGATCTATTTGACTGGGCCAATTCCTGCTATATTCCGACCTGGAACAGAGAAGCCTCTGGAATAGAATACGAGTGGTCGCAATTGATGTTCAAGTATGCTTCATTTATACGTGTAATTGTATCTCCGTTCCAAGTAGTACAACACCGACAACACCAGCTTCCAAGACCACCACCGCTTCCACACAGGCGGCAGCGATCGCCGTCCCCACCGCTCCAACTCCTTCTTACACTACATCCACCTATATATTTTACAATCAATTACAGCGCCTACACCTGTAATTTCACCGTCATTTTTTGTAGCCTCAAACTTACCTGCCAAATAACACAACTAAGATGGCTTCGGGGTCAAGAATTATCCAAAAAGGTAAATGGGAAGTTGCGAGGGAAACGGACCAAAATTAGTGGTATCGGGTCCTTGAAAGCCATTGCCTCGAGACGAGACTGCAGGCTGCGAGCGCCGAAATTGTTTGATCTGACAAGGAGCTTGACCATACACACTTATTATCGACAAAAAAAAAACGAATCAGGCTCCCCAACATGAGCTCAGCTCGGACCATCCCAGAGACTCATGGAGGAAACCTGTTCCAAAATATCTGAGATGCACTTCTCCCATTCCGCTCCTGGCGTCTTCGCGGCATTCTTCATAAGATCACAGAGTACCGGTGGGTCCCTGTGGCCATCGCAAGAAGACTTGTACTGAGAGAATAAATAAGTGTATGAATGGCAAGGAAATAAAGAATGAACCATTTCGAGCTCCGCGTTATATTGAGCCTCCTCTATATCCAAATCTGCGCGAGCGTATGAACATCTTTCGCCATGAGCTGGAGTGGTGCTTACAAGATATAACTATCTTAGAGTTCCTTCTTGTACGTCTCCGGCGGAAAGAGGATATCGCTGGATGGCGGATCTTCCTCTGTGCATATGGCCCGAGTGAGCGGATGTTTTCGCGAAAGCTTCAAACTCATCAAAACTGAGGAATGACATCGCAAGCGTAACAAACGTACCGCTTTTGTCGCTCTAGTGGAATACCCGTCGCCTGCCAGGATTCGATTCTAGATACCTGATTGTCGAGCCATGGTGAACATCCACGTTCACTTTCGGATAACTGCGAAACTGAGAAGCTTGAGTTGTCGCGGGAGGACGTTTGTGAAGGGGCCATTTTGTTAACGGGGTACTTGCATGTGAGAGAACACGGAGAGCATATATAATATTTGAGACTCAACGATGTCTACACGTTCCATTCGATCGCCTCGAGTAATTGCGCCCGGTACAACGTGCTTGAAGTCACAAACACGGTGGTGCCGCAAGGAATCTCTGCAAGACGCCTTTCGCCCCAGGTTGTGTCTCGGAAAAACGAGGGGGCAGCAAATATGCCCAGATTCGCTCTAGTGTCGTAGCATGAGGTGAGAGAGCATCCGGTCAAGATAATCAACATGAGCCGAAAATGCAAATAAACATGAAGAAATTCAATACCGCCTGCGGAGAGAATATGGAATAGGTTTAGTGGGAGAGCATCAAATGATTTGCGGAGATACAGGGAGTTGCTTGGTGGAAAATAACCTGGCGCAATTTCGGAATTGCACGGCTTGATACCAAAGACAGGTCAAAGAGCTTAGGAGGTCTAAATTGGCAACCCATGTTCGCCAGCAGCAAGTCATCCAGATTTTGCGGAAATTTGAATGCGGGGAGGAAGAGTATTAAGTAAACAACGCTTAATGCGGAAGGCGGGATGCCATAGGCGGCGATCATGACACCGAGCCCCACTAATAGCGGGGACATGATAAAATTCTGATATACGTCAATTTCGCCGTTCAGATTACAAGCCACAGGCACCATTCTGTGTGTCTATCTGATGGGCGGCCGTTATAAAGCCACAGTCTTGAAAGACGCCTCCAACCCCCGAACACACAAGGATGATCCAAGTAGGGTTGATTCTCTCCATCGTGGCGACGGTCATCGCTACGTTCCCCACTAAATTGGTTTACCAGTCTCCAACGGGACTGTTCTTCGAAAACATCGCCGTCCGGCCGTGCTCGAAACTCCTCCTCACCTCTCCAATATCACCCACCTTGCACACGCTCGATCCCAGTGCTGCGAACGCCACTTTCGATGCGGTTTACACCTTCCCCAACGCTACCTCTCTTTTCGGCATCATCGAATACCAACCGGACGTCTACGCAGTGGTCGTCGCCAACGGG
Source organism: Mycena leptocephala (assembly GCA_029378395.1). Lineage (NCBI taxonomy): Eukaryota > Fungi > Basidiomycota > Agaricomycetes > Agaricales > Mycenaceae > Mycena > Mycena leptocephala. Next base: position 65,322 of record JARJLF010000278.1, on the reverse strand, counting down.
TCCAACATCGTTCAGACCCACCGCGTGAATCTCGGCAGTGTCGCCATCTGGCGTGTCGATTTCCGAGTCCGCTCGAAGACCCCCATTGCGACTCGCATCGCGGGTATCCCGCACAGCACCCTCATCAACGGGCTCTCCAGCGTTCCGGGCCATCCCGACTGGTCCTCGCCGCAGACTCCGACCTGGGTGCGGCGTACGAGATCACGATGAGCACGGGTGCAGTGCGCATCGCCATCCAGGACGCCGCCATGGCGCCTGGCGCGCCCGCGCCCGCGCTCGGGTTGAATGGGCTGCACATCCACGGCAGCGCGCTCTACTTCACCAACTCGCAGCAAGGCACGTTTGCGCGCGTCCCGATCGCTGTGGGAAGCAAGGGCGTAAGTAAGGCGGGTGCGGTGCAGGTACTGGGCATCGTTGAGCCTTCGGGCCAGCCGCACCGATACGACGACTTTACGTTCGACGCCGACGGCCGTGCGTGGGTGGCGGCGCATCCGGGGCATTGACCCTGTTATATCCCCTCAAAAATGGAACGTGGGCGCAGGAGAACGCCGCGGGGGACCCGGAGGGGAGCTACGCCGTGTTCACGGAGCCGACATCTGCGGTATTTGGGCGCGGTGTAAACGAGAAAATTTTGTATGTGCCCACTGAAGGCGGTCAGGTTGTGAGCGTTGATACTAGTGGTAAATAATGAAGAGGCGTATTAATATTACATTACACTCACCGAGCTTGTTAGCCACTGTCGTTTCCGATTTGGTGAATCGAGCCAATGTAGTATTAAACCACCTAATTCATCGACGTTCACTGCAGTGAATTCGTACGCAGGTACGGCGGGCATATGCCATTTGATGAGGAAGAAATGAATATTAAAGATAGACTCCTAGGAGCACGGGCATAGGATGGGGACTGGGCTGTTGCTGAGCCATAGAGAAGGGCGTGCGTGGATCGGGGCACGGCGGCGGCGACGCAAAAAAGCAGGACGCGAGTGCGGCGACTCAGAGAAGCACGTCGTGGGTGCGCAGATATAGCCTGGCGTATGAAACGTGATGAAGCGGGAACGGGGCACGGGAAACGGGGTACAAGACCACGGGAGGGAAAGACCGGCGGCGGTACAAATGGAAGTAGCGCGAGGAGTGGTGAGAGTTAGGCGACAGCGCGCGGAGGCGCAGACGTGGGTGTCAGCGGAGGAATAGCGCCGACGTCCGTGCGGAGAAGGACATAGTGACTGAGTGCGCAAAGCCTCGATGAGCTGCAGACGACTGCGGGTGTCAATAGATGCGTGCCGCGTTTGTCAGCATGATCGACTTCGGACCCGGCGTCCGAATCCGACCGTCGGCCGAACTCAAGTTGAAGTTGAACTTGTTCTGCGGTGCATGAGATGACGCTCACGCCGGCACTTATACCTGCTCGTGGATACGCGCAGAAAATTTGGTCTCACATTTTGTAACGTGAGTAGGCGCGACATTGTTCGAGGTCCAATTGATTTGCGTTTACAACAATGCGCAGGCACTTTTTTTTGTAGCGTCTGTTTATAAGAGACTATTTGCGTTCCACTCAGCACTGACTCGAAATTCAAAGAGTTGATTATTACGCCCACCATCTGCTTGTTTGCCATTTGACACATCACCGCCCCCGCGGACAAAAAAAATATGATAAACTGCACACCAGCGACCGGCTGATCCGAGGAGAAAAAAGTGCGCACACATCTATCTTTATGCACCAGCGGAGAATCAAACCCCGTCTCGCCGATTAACTGGACGAGCTAGTCACTCACAGGGACTGCGCGTGTACCCCTACGAATTGAACCTTGTTAGGCGCACTGCACTTGTGCATAAGCATAATCCGGACGACTTCATAAAAACAGAGGAAGAAAGGCGGGTGGGAGTGTGTACCGGAATAACTGTTGAAAAATACCGTATAATTTCATTCAATTCGTCGCCTTCGCGCGACCTTCAACTCGTTTTGGCATTGCCAAATTGAGAAGCACGCGGGAAAAACAAAGTGATTCTCATTACTTTCCGAGTCAGGATCAGCTGTAATGTCCATTCAGAATAAATTGCAATGACCACTGTACATGCCTGGTAAATCATGCCTTAGTGGATAATGGTCAGTACATAAATACACTACTTCAGTACATAGTCCGCAAAACCGCTAAGTGATCAGTGACCCAAGCAATTCCAGGGCATCTACATCCTCCTGCTCGTCTTCAGGATCAGATACTTCGTCTTGTACTTCCTTCCCAACACCGCTGGGTGCATTCAGCCCGGTCAAGCGAGCCAAGTTCTTTCTGTGTTGCTCTAACACATTTTGAGCAACACCGGCAAGCCTTTCATCCACAAGTTCAACCCGTTTCGATTGTGATGACCGTTCAAATAGTGGTCTGGCTGTTTCCCAAAGCTCCACAGCTTTCAATACGTCATCGTGTTCCATAGCATGGTCTCCAAGACGGAGCATGCATTCTGCTCTGCTATGATGGACATCCATCTGTGTAAATCCATCCAGGGCAACAATGAAGAGAGTAGTCGCCGTGTCCTCATCATTTAAAGTGAGAAACATATCTCCTAAGGACAACAGAGCCTTGTGCACTCCTAACCTATCTTTACACTTGAGGGAATGTGTTAGGTGCACTGTTGCCCAGTCAGATATCCAAGTGACATCCCAGCGCCCGGCGTCGCCCAGCCGCTCCAGACAGCTTGTTGTGCTTTCATTACTGTGTCCCAGGGATAATTGGAGGCATCTTTCGAACTCAGCCCTTGCCGTCAAAGTGTCCCCTTCTCTCAGGCTGAGATCTGCAGCAATGATATCACACAGAGTTACTTCAGCAACCAGTTTCCGTGCCTCAAATATTTCTCTGGCCCTCTCAATATTCCTCTGCACAACCTCCTTTGGAACTCCAGCTGGCACCTCAATCTCAGCAATGTTCACCAAAGCACAAGCACGAGTATAAGGACTCTGGTCCACAGAGGCTTCTTTGAGGAGCTGAGTCTGGATCTTGTGGGCCTCATCGTATTCTGATTTAAACCGATGGACCTCTGCCAGTGTTCCGATGAAGGTATGATCCATACCACCACCAGACAGGCCACAAAGGGCTAGCAGTTCTCTTCCTCTATTACAGGCAGACACACTCTCCTGGTAGCACCCAAATGAATACCAGCATGTGGCTTCTATGTTCAGTGCACATGCTTCCCTGAATAAATCTCCAAAAATTCTGGCCAATCTCCCTGCCTCACGTCCATGCACGAGGGTGGCAGAATAATCACCAAGACGCCAGTTTGTCCATGCAAGGCTTGACAATGCATCTGAATGTCTTATGGTGTTCTGAGTGGAAATGGCCAAAGATATAGCACATTGGCAAAACTTCATTGCAGTGGAAAAATGATGTTGGCGGTGCTGATAATAGTCTGCAAACCTGGTGTAGAGGGTACCTTGAAAATAGGTCAATATGAATAAAAAAAGATGAACAGAGAGCACACATTTGAGATCTGGATCATCGAACTGCTCAAAGAGGTCCAAAGCTTGGGCCACCAGTGTCTCTGGATTCGATATTGGATAATAGTCCCGTGACCCAAACAACTCCGCAATGAAGTACGCCTTGAGTCGATAATCACAAGAGTGTGGAAGGACATCATGAAGCTGGCCAAACAAAGGAATAGACCCTTTGTCAATGAGCCGGCTGAACCGAATCAGATGCAATGCACCTAAAATGCTAGCATCGAGGTCAGGGTGATCTTGCTGGAGTCCATTTAGGAGGACTATCTGAATGTTTGCCATATTTGATGATATTTGCGCAATGGGTGCTGAACTGATTGAAGTTCCTTGGTAGAATCCGAGGAGCACCTGGAAATACCGGCGAAGAGGCCGAATAAGGTCATTCTGGAGGGTGAACTCTAGCCATGTATTCCTGACAGGAACCAATGCTTCAGTCGCTTCTGTCATCTTTGTAGGCCAAAGCAGTTCGAATTAATGCTGCTTTGCATGCAAGGATATTGCCCATTGGGAGCTTGCTCTGGATGAGATCACTATCTGAAAGGCCCTCAGGTAGCATTGACAAGAGGCTTAACAAGTCTTGTGCATGAGGGACAGACTTGATCCTGGGACTTGACAGAGACAATGAAATAGATAAATCCAAGTTGGATCTTTTGTCATAACCCTCTGAAATCAGAGATGTTTTCTCTTCTGCCCAGCGGGATAATACACTAGAGCAACCCACTGAGGCAACCAAATGGGCAAGAAGGTTGATTGCCAGTGGCATGTTGTCTGTTAGAAGGAGCACTTTGTCAATCTCTGCTGAATTGTGGGTGTTATCAGCAATCTCGATGAATGTTTGACGAGCAGCATCCTGTTCCAACGGCAGCAGAGGCGGAAGAAATGGACGGGTCCATTTTACTTTGGCCGGTCTTTCTGCCCCTCGCATTGTAATCTGCTTGCCCTTGAGTGACACGTAAAAATGAAACACGCACACCCACCACCAATGCCAATGCTCCACATCCGTGAGCAGTGATAGAAATTCCTCGACATCGCCACGACACTCTGTTGGCTCCCACACTGTCTCTAGATTATCGAGAATCAAGAGACTAGGCGGGCCATCACTGAAGTACCAGACAGCGGATTGAGTAAGATCTTTTCCGGGCTTCAATCCCAGATGGGCACCAATGAGTGCTGCGAGTTCGATTTTGTTGGCTGCAGAGTCACAGGCAACAAAGAACCTATGCTGGTTGTACCTGGCCGAAATTGCCTGATGATGAACAACAGTTCTTGCGAGACTGGTCTTTCCCATCCCGCCTGCACCCAGAATTGCTATTCTGGGTGATCCCTGCGTAAAAGTTGCGAGAATTTCTGAAAGCTCGGACTCTCGGCCATGAAATATTGCGGGCTGCGACGGCAGCATCGAGATAGAGTTGGAACTGGAACAGATGTGAATCATCGATTATGACACTTCCAGAATTCAGAATCACATACCTATTATGAGACCCTGAATAGACCCTACTTATCTAGGTGGAGGTCAAGACAATGCAAGAAAACAGTCAAAATGTTCATACAGTGGATGCTACTTCCGAACTGGTTGAATCTGAGAGTGCTTCAATCATGTCAAGAACTTCTTGGTGTCTTTCTCGGCATCTTCCTTCATTGCTCTGATATCTGGGGTTATATTAAGGGCCTTGATCTGCACATCAAATTTCTCAGCGAATTGTCGCAACCTAAAGTAATCCACTCACCTGAAAAAATTCCATCGCTTGTTGCAGTCCTGCCTTGGCGTCTTTCAACAGCGTGTTCATGTCACCCTGACGGAAAAACATCTGGACTTTGCTGGCACGATGCTGAGCCTCGACATAGGTATGAATTTTGTGCAGGGTTCTAAGTGATGCTGATAACTATCGAATGACATTGTTTGCATGTGCGCCACGTACTCAGTGAATTTTCCAATTTGGTTCAACACTCTGGGAGGCAATTCACCTCTGGTATCTGAATTGATGTATATCATGGTAATTGCAGTGAGTAACCTGTAGGTATGCTCTGTCAACTGGGTACAAATGGTCTTGTTGTGTTTGACTGTCTGATATGACTAACTGAGATTCATTCTGTAGATTCAGTGTGCAGGGTAATTCACCTTCAGATTGTTTGAGAGGGACTGAGTTGTGTTAGATATGGCCCACAAGAGCGGCCCCTCGAGGTTATTGGCAAGGATTTTCAGTGTATCCCCGGCCATGGTCAAACATGCTGTGATGTTGTCCAGTCGAGTGTGAATAGCAGTGGGTTGGGGAGGCATCTTGTCGGTGGGACATTAGGCGCCAGATAGCGGTATTTTATGCATAATGCTACAGTGGGGTCCCGAGGCGCTCTGCTTTGATTGGTTGTTGACCATCTGTCAACTACCTGGTACTCGTGGTAAATTTTTCAGATAGGTCTTCATACAATCAGGCGGTGCTGATGGGGCTTACAGCTAATGTCGGAACCGAAGGCGCGAACGAAAATTTCCTCTTTTGGACACTTTTTGAATTCCGCGACCGATTTGCTCATATCTCACTCAGTTTTGCTCAGATTACCTTAAACCTTATATCAATCTTTCAGAATAATTCCTACGCAATTAGTGATAGAGCCAGAATAGCAAAAGTATATTCATTTGTGCCATTTTTGAGAGTGAGCCCTTTTCGACTTCAAGAGACTCTATCTGGGCCAGATTTTGTCTAAACCAGCTGATTTCGTGGGAGGGACGACTTACATGCATTCTAAAAAACGTCATAGAGCCAAAAATAATTATATGTTCACCTTTACAGTGCAATTGTGTTGAGAGCGATTTTTCAGCCAGCCAGAATGATTTCAGTATACCGTCTCCATTTCTGACCCAAATATATCAATAAAACCGACAAACGCGACGCCCTGGATACCTCCTTCTAGCACTCAACTCGGTCTGCCCAAAACACGTGTTGAAAAATTAATTAGAACGCATCGCGTCTCCGCGCGTCACCAATGACAGTCACTCAAGCGATGCGACTCGCGCCACAGTGACGCGTTGTCTTTCTCTATCACCATCTTCCCTCATTTTGTTCGTTGCTTCCACGCCGCCACCGCTCTGCCGGTACCAGTACCTTGTGTGATGTCTTTGGGCCCTCAAGATTCAAAGCCTCTGAAGCTCTCAACTCAAGCCAAGCTTTGAACACAATTCAAGCCAGTCGCCATCCAGCCCTCACACAAGTTCTCCAGGCCTCCAAATCATTCTGAGCCCATCAAGTCCCCATTAATTCGTGAAGTAGCCCCAATGCAATGCATCTGCTCGAGCAGCATCGAGGTTGACTACAAGTTCCATTTGGTCCACGCTAGTGCCTGCCCTGCCTCTCCCCTTTCCGCGCGTCTCCACCTGCAAGATTGGTGGCGAGAGAGTGAAAACTATGGGGAATACAAGTACATGGACAATCCATCGTATTCCAACAAACCATTTATGCCCTTCTTGCAAACCGCCGACCTGCCTGTCTCCTGTGGCTGGACTGCATCGTAGGCATTGCCACTCACGCATTTACGCCCGACTGTGTCGTAAATGCCTCCCGGATATTGGCAGTGTTTCTTGCCTGCTTGTGCCACTCATGTTGCTTGACGAGTAACAGGTGAATGTGTCCTTGAATGTGTTCTTTTCGTGTCCCCATGTTGTTGGATGTGACAGTGTGCTGGTGCCCTATACAATGTATGTACCTTGTATGTACAAAAAGGAATGAAACAGTGTTCCATCCTTTCTTACTGCCCGTTATACTGTGGTGGCATGGGAAGCAGCAAGTAACACTGCTCTGATCATATTTGTCACAGTTTGTGTGGTTACTTCGAAGTGTTCTATAGCTAGCGCAGGTCTCAATCTTGTGACCAGATTGAGTCAAATTCTATGGGGTGCCTAAAATGTTGCCTTGAGCAGTCTTCCTGATATATTTGGGTCAGAAATGGAGATGGTACACTGAAATCATTCTGGCTGGCTGAAAAATCGCTCTCAACACAATTGCACTGTAAAGGTGAACATATAATTATTTTTGGCTCTATGACGTTTTTTAGAATGCATGTAAGTCGTCCCTCCCACAAAATCAGCTGGTTTGGACAAAATCTGGCCCAGATAGAGTCTCTTGAAGTCGAAAAGGGCTCACTCTCAAAAATGGCACAAACGAATATACTTTTGCTATTCTGGCTCTATCACTAATTGCGTAGGAATTATTCTGAAAGATTGATATAAGGTTTAAGGTAATCCGAGCAAAACTGAGTGAGATATGAGCAAATCGGTCGCGGAATTCAAAAAGTGTCCAAAAGAGGAAATTTTCGTTCGCGCCTTCGGTTCCGACATTAGCTGTAAAATCCGCAACTCCGGCGGGTTCTGATCGCCCCCAAGAACAGGTCTCCTCTGTACATTGCGAATTGCACGATTCTGAGGAGCTACTTGGGCTCTCTCCACACCGGACACCGTCACTGGTCCAGCGGAGTAAATAATTTCATGATGCATACCAAATAGCAGCCGATGAGACGAAGTCTGATTGTGGCATTAAATAGGGCCGTAAAACCTTCAACTCCCAATGTAGTTAAATTTATCGGCATTTAGTTTGTGGTGATGGAACCACCATGATTTCAGAATCTTCAAGTGGCGTTTCGGGAAGACGACAAAATAACAACTATATGCGCCAACCGCGGCGACGCGTGTCGTGGTCTTTTTGAATGCGGCCAGAATTCCGCCAGTTGGTTCGTGCTGCTCCTGCAAATACCATCGACCCTTGCTGCCTTTCGGAAAAAAGAGCGGCAGCTGAACAGGCCCATTACTCGGGCGGCTATGTTATTATCAGCTACTATCCGCTATGTGCTCTGGCCAGCGAAGTGCTGACAGCCTGAGAAGCGTTACGATAACAGGGATTCGAAAAAGAATAGTATTAAGCGCCGTGCTGTGGACCAAGCTACGTGATAGTTAATAGCGAGTAGTGAGAACGGCTTGCCAAATCCAAATTCGCGCATACGGTGACAGAATGAAAAAAATAAACAGAGTTTTGACCGAGTACCTGGAGGACCGTGTTTGTGTGGTGAGGATCGTGAATGTATACAGTGGTTCTTTGACCGCTTCGCAACCCAGGATTCCCTTCCGCTGCGTGTCGATATGTTTCAGAACACAGCCAGGAACTTGAGTTGAACGTTGGTTGAACGGACCTGAATTGATCTTCAACCAACTGTGCACCTAAATTAAATTAAATTGAGCTGATTGACGGGTAACAGTACCTAGTAACGTGGAGATTTGCAAGCGTAACTGAAGAAGTAGGAAGATGGGAGTCAGTCAGAAAAAGAGAATCCCGATCGCATCGGACTTTGTCGACGTCTGAACCAAACACGAACAAAACATTTTCTTGCAGCTCGTTCCATGCCAATTCCATGCACTCTTGTTCAGGCGTGCAAATCCAGCGAACGTACGACATGATGTTCGAAAAATTTAAACTATTGTTCTTGCTGGTGACCTCTCAAAGATCTTCAACCGTCGGTGAGTCCGACTTGAGTCCGTCACCAGTGGACAGTTCCTCCAGGACTCTCCAGGAAGCACGCAAGGTGCCGCAGATTTAAAGTTGAGTTGTAACGTTGCATCCTCCGGCCTCTACTGCAGTTCTCGACGGCTCGGAGTTATCCGGCCCTAGGCATTGGAATTTGGGAAGCATATTATTTGGGGCACTTTTTCAGGCAAGACTTGAAGAAAGCGCTGGTCGCACTGCGGACCGGCGCTCCCGCAGGCCGCAGACTCTGGGCTCCTATCAACTATCCCAGCATCTTTCGTCGACCACATTAGTAATATCTATCCGCGCCGCCATCTGTGGCCCATGACTGCTCTCGTGATCGCCTTCAGTGAGGAGCGTCAGCGACGTTACGGGTGCAGAGTGATGCTCTCATTGGGCGTCAGATGGCCACGACGCCTATAAAATCCCACCGGCTTATTGCGTTGCTCTTTGACCTTCCCTGGATATGTTTGTGCGACATCATCTGAGCAAAGTATTTACGGCGGCGGCAGGAATACTGTGCGTGGGAGCACAGGCAGCCCCGATTATCGATCTGGGCTACGCGCAGTATCAGGGCACTGTCTCTGCGGCCAACATATCCCACTTCTTGGGAATTCGATTTGCGGCGGCGCCACTAGGTCCGTACTTAGAAAGTCGTCCAGTCGACTGTGCTTTTTAAAACATTTTCGCAGGTGATTTGCGCTTCCGCGGCCCACAACCTCCGGCCAATGTAACCGGTGTACAGCAGGCCACGGTGCAACCCAACCAGTGTTTCCAGGCGTCGAACGGGTTGTCTCCAACCAATCCGCTGGAAACGCGCGCCGCCCAGGTTATCTCGACGGAAGACTGTTTGTTCCTCAAGTTCGTCTTCTGTGCGAACGAATGCCCTTTAGATATTAATTTTATGGCAGTGTATACTATCCAAGTGACTCTGCCGGACGCCGGTTGAAAAACTTCCGGTACTTGTCTGGATTCATGGGGGAGGGTGCGTTTGGACTCTGCTCTTGCTCAGAATCAATGAATTAATGAACTTTGGCACAGATACCTTGCAGGCCAAGCCAGCGCCTACAACGGGGAAGACGTTATCAATCAAAGCAACCGAGGCCTTGTCGTAGTTCTCATCCAGTATCGTCTTGGTGTCTTCGGTACGAAAACATTCTTCCTTGTTCAAAGATCATTTCTCCAAAATCCTGTCGTCAGGATTCCTACCCGGCGCAAAAGTCAAGGCAAATGGGGCACTGAATGCCGGGCTACGTAAATTAATTTTATCTGACTGTAGAAATTTCTAACAATGGAGTCCTCAGTTGATCAGGATTTTGCATTGAGATGGGTCAATAAACATGTGCGTCTCAGCATGCTCTATGTTGGGCCTCTCCTGTTTAAATTACGGTCCAGATAACCAAGTTCGGCGGTGATCCCTCCAAAGTCACCATCTGGGGCGAATCTGCAGGCGCGTGTCGCATTCGGAGTTACAACGAGAAAATATGTTCGCTCATTGACTAAAAAATAGGCGCCGGATCTGTACTTCAACAAGTGGTAGCAAATGGTGGAAAGACGAAGCCGCAATTATTCAGAGCTGCAATTACCAGTTCAACATTTCTTCCTTCGCAGTACAAATACAACGACCGCATCCCGGAAGTGAGGAATTCAAACTGTCTTTGAACCGTTCTGAATTATTCCCAGCTGTTATTCAGCGACGTCGCAGCTCAAACGAAGTACTACTCAAATTAATATCGAGGATATTCCATTGACGTCCTTCGAAGCTGTACCGCTGCCATCGATACCATGGCTTGCCTGAGAGCAGCAGATGCCAACACCCTTCAAACAGCCAACACCCAAATTAATAACGGCGGATTTTTTGGGACGTTCTTATTCGTCCCCGTTGTGGATGGCTCGTTCATTACTCAGCGGCCACGTTGTCCTTCCTGCAAAGTAAAGTTAATGGGGTCAGTGTTTTTCAATAACCGCGTCTAAAGAATTGCGCTTAAGGTCTGCACTCAGGAGGCCCTTCTCTCGGTGACAAACACATTCGAAGGAACGGACTTTGTCAATCAGAATACGGGTGCACGGCTAACGCGACCCAGTATGCGCTAGACCTGTTTCCTGGCTTTGGTCCGGCGCAGGCTGACAAGGTGGGAGAAATATACGCCGCTTAGGCACGCATTGTTCCAGGAGAATGCTATCCAGGGGAATGTGGTATCCATTGAACCATTTTCGAGAATACTCATCCAAGACAATCTCAGCGATTTTTATTTGTCCTACATACTTCTTCTCATGCCTTCCGTGGGCGTCCTTCAAGGTGTGCAGAAGGAAATTGTCATTCACGGACTTATTCCGCGCCTAGGCCGAGTTTGCGATTCCGCCAGGATTACACGCGAACGATGTCGCGTATTACTGGCCCACACTTTCGACACCGCCGTTCCAAAACACGAACTTTATCAACGCATTTGCGCAGAGCTTTACGTCGTTCGCCATCTCGCTTGACCCCAACGTGAAAGTCGACCCAACATCACGCCCGTGGAACAAGTGGGATGTGGGGCACACGAGATGAATTTCAATGAGACGCCGGTGTTCCGTCGTGCAGCCGTCAAGACCTCTGACGCTCTGTTGGAGCGGTGCCGTGGTTTATTATTCTTGGGTCGAACGTTTATACTGAGACTTCCCCAGATTCTGGGACAGTGTGGGAGTCTAACTGCCCAGTAATGGGTTCACCGATATAGTTGTCATGATGTAATCTCAAAATATGCTGTCTTGTTCTATGAGAGTTTGCATTCAAGGCCAGTACTACTACATTAGAGCTTGGGCGAACTGTGCTTCGCACACTCGTTCATCTTGACTGCCATGCACCAATCTTCAGACCTGCGGCTTGATGATTCCCCGACTGATTTTATAATACACGATCGACGCGTCGTCGGACGTGATCGCGAGGTATATTTCTGGAGGATCAGAGAGCTGGGTGAAGGCAGTTTTCAACCTGAATCATTTTTCCTTCTTTTCGATTACTGAAACTGGTTCTGCGAGCAGGGCGACACACCATGCAAAGGACAGTGTCTTGGCCAATGAACACGGACAACGTGCAGAGTCACGTCCTAATTCCCGTGGAGTTTTGAACCTCGTGCGATTGGAGGACAGAGATGCGAGACCCACCGTATTGGGTTTCTTACCAGTGATCGCGGCACGCGAGACGGCTTCCAGGTCAACAACTTTAACATCTGTCCACTGTTGAACTGTAGAATGAGAAAGGGTGTGCATGAGCACTAGAAGATTATCCGTCACTGATGGAAAAAATCTCACCGAGTAGGATATCGTTGTATGCCTGGAATAAGGATCCGGCGGCTCGAGGGTACTTGGGCAGCACATGTTCCAGAGCTCGGTACTAAGGACAGATTAGGGGCGGTATTTAATTTCGGACTCTGACATATGGATGGGTGCGCTTGCATAGTTGGAGGGCGGTGGTTGTGGTTTTGGTGAAAGGCGCATTCGGAGTCACATGTACAAGGCGTGACAGGTTCAAACTCCGATTCATACTGTGACACTTCGTGACGCTGCGCGGTTGTCCTTAGCACGCTTCAATAACGGCAAAAAAAACCTGAATCGACAAAATGCGAATTAAACTGAATAAGCTGCTCAATTCTTTCCGGAGTTTCTGGGCAAGCAGTGAGGCCAGAATATATGCAACTCCCAAAATGGTGCCGACTTTGATGTGCTGCAAATGTGCTGGCAATCCTTTCAAGCGCGTATTCCTGTGGGATTTGGATTCCCATAGAAAGAAGGCATAGATATATACCGAAAAATTCGGAGAGGGAAGAGGCACAGGGGAAAGCTAAATAATGGAAATTCGGACCCGATGGAACCAATAGTACCTCAGAACATTCACGGCGCGTCCCGACGCGTCATTTGTCTAAAAGGCCAGAACTCCTCCGTTTTACTACCCGACAAGGACCTCTTGCGCTGCGCAAAGCATTTTTTGAAAGGTCCGGGTTGTCCTCGCACGACCCAGGAAACACCGGGTCGCCTCATATATACGTATCAGGCGGGCACCGCCGCGAGGACTGTAGACACTCTCGACCGGATATTGAGGTTCGACATGCTATATGTATGCTGGTGGCATCGACCAGTGATCAGTGGCATCGAGTTAGATTAATAGTATACAGCCTTAAAGAGTTGATAAAATGTCGATAGGTAAGTAGAATTACACAGCACAGTCCCACTTAGGAACACCGGGGCCTAGGAATTATCGAAGTGTACAGGTAAATGTACAGTACACTATTGTCCCTGATTCCACATTCTAGTGAGCTTCTGTGCTGCACTTACACGCACAGCAGAGATTGTAACACCAAATACACCTGCCCGGTTCGCTACTATTGTAATCCATGTCACATACGAGCAGAGCGCAACACATGCCGCAGATGAAGATCGGTAATCTGCATAGGATGTCGAACGCAACGACCGGAACTGTTTCACAAGGGAGACAGGCCATGTTAGTAGGATGCGTGATGTTCATGCAGTAACTACCAACCTTTAACGACTTTCTTTCCGAATGACTTTTTCTCTTGTTCACTCTCGTCTTCCGCTGGACGATGATCATCCTCTGCCTGAGGCGACACTGATCCTTGTTCCCCGCGGCTCGCATTACTTGTGTTGGAATCCGCAGGTGCCGATGGTTTTGGCTCCTGAGACACTATAGTTTGGTGCGCGGTTGGGTCAGTCATTGGATGGGAGGGACAGAAGGGTTGTGTGGTAGTGGAGTACTAGTGTAGGTATATGGCGGTCATGAGATTCGAAAAGTTGAACTTCGTTTGTGTGACATCATGCAAGACATACTGATCCGGGATGAGCTGTCACTCATGATGGGAAGTGATCTCTCACTCCCAACTCTCACGCCTAAGTACTTTCCACCTTGTACAGACTCGTGAAGCAAACTTTAAAGACCTGTTCATACGTTCTTCAGAGACTTCAAGAACATCTCGGGCCACCAAAAATTTCATGCGGCAGCCAGGAATTTTTCAAGTGGGAAAATAGATCCTTCGAGTCGATGTTGCCAGACGCCCATTTGTGCTCCGACGGTCAATCCGATGGGTGTTTCGGTGCACAGATGCTTACTATAAGACCCTCGTACTTCACCCAAGTCCTATAATCTACGAACAGTACTGAATCTTGAACCTCTCTCTGATATGCCGTTGCGACACGCTGTATGCGCGTTGGCCCTAGTTGGACTTATCGCGGCACCGTGCACGATGGCTACGCCGATCGTCGACCTAGGGTATGCAAAGTACCAGGGAACCGTCAACACTACCACCAACACTACCACTTTCCTGGGCATCCGATACACGGCGACGCCAATTAGTTCGTAACTTACTGAATCCTCCCTACCTGAGCCCTCTGTGATCTCACGGACGACCAGATGATGCTTTCAAGCCTCAGGCGGGACGTCTGCCACTAATCCGGTGAGTGCGCGCGTAGTCGTCCCCTCTGAGCACTGTCTGTTTCTGAGGTCCGTCGATATTTTTTATCATCTTGATCATCAGCACATTAGTGTCGGCTACCCGAGCGACGCAGAAGGTTCCCCGAGTGGTTCACTTCCAGTCCTTGTTTGGATTCATGGCGGAAGGTAGGTCTTTCTCCGTCATTTCCCTGTCGAAATCCAAAAAATATTCATCGAAGATATATTGGGGGTTCAGCCAGTATGTACAAAGGAACTGATCTCATTGCGCAAAGCAACAGAGGGATTGTGGTCGTTATTATTCAATACCGTCTGGGTGTCTTTGGTGGGACTCATGACTTGGCTATCCATCGTGTCTGACTAGATTTTTTCAGGGTTCCTTCCAGGTGCAGAGGTGAAGAAAAACGGCGCACTCAATGCTGGGCTTCGTAAGGGCCTCGTCGTTCACATCGTAGGCCAACCTCTCTAACACGGGAGTCTCTCCCGGTCGACAAAGACTTCGCTCTGCATTGGGTGAATACACATGTGAGCAAATTATCTGTTCAAAACTCACGTATATGTACTTGGGTTGAGTTTTTGTAGATCTCCAAATTTGGGGGAGATCCTTCCAAAGTCACCCTCTGGGTTGAATCTGCTGGTATGGCGGAGCCTTCATTGTTTTTTATCGCTGTCGCACCTGGTGTCACAGGCGCAGGATCAGCCTTACAGCACGTCGTCGCAAATAACGGGCAAAGCAGCCCACAATTATTTGGAGCGGCAATCACTAGTTCAACATTCTTGCCTTCTCAGTATAAGTACGACGACCGTATTCCGGAAGTGAGCATCGACCTATCTCCATATCTTCAACATCTTAATCCCGCCCAGTTATTGTATAGTGAAGTCGTTGCCCAGACCAAGTGAGGCATTTCGCTTTACTGACTTATATGAGGCCTCATCAGTTTTCAAGCTGCTCTGCTGCAATAGATTCGATGGCCTGCTTAAGAACGGCAGGTGTGGATGTGTTACAGACTGTCAACTTGAACATAAACGCAGCCGCATTCTACGGGACGTTTGCATTTGTACCGGTAGTGGACGGCGAATTCATCACGCGGCGTCCAGATTTCTCTTGCTCAAGGCAAGGTCAACGGCGTCAGTCTGACATTCGTTCCATTTGCCGGAGATTTTTCATTCTCCTGCAGGAGGCGCTTCTGTCGGTAACCAATTCTTGTGAAGGCGCGACGTTCGTGGACCAAAGCACCGCGACCACAGCAAACGCTACACAATATGCCTTGGATCTCATTCCCAATTTCGGCTCCGTACAAGCTGAAGTTGCCCACTTGTACGCTGGTTTGGGAGCGCCGTTATTCCAAGAAGCCATAATGGGGGAATGTGAGTCAACAGTTCTTTGGGCCAACAGGACTACTGATAATCAATGCTTCCAGCCATATTCATATGTCCGACATACTATTTGATGACTGCCTTTGCCGGTCGCGCATTTAAAGTTTCTGAATATCTCGTTCGGACGCGAAATAATATTTTTGACTCGATCCGTAGGGCGAATTTGCTGTCCCACCAGCGCCCCACAAATCCGATCTCCCATATTACTTCCCCTCCCTCGTAATCGACTTCCCCGTCTCGTTCCCCGTCCTCAACAACACCGGCTTCATCAACGCATTCGCGAAGTCCTTCACGTCCTTTGTCATCTCCCTTGATCCCAACACCAAAGTGGACAACGCAACGATCACACCGGCATGGAGCAAGTGGGATGTCGGGCAGACTGAGATGCTGTTCAACCAAACGGTCGATGATCTCCCGCTCGTGGAACCGGTGATGACGTCGGCCGCGCTATTAAAGCATTGCCATTGAGTATTTCTTCGTTCGGGGTTCATTCCCGCTGACGAGATATTCCGCTCTTAGATTTTGGAATAGTGTTGGGGGTCTTACCGCCCAATGAGTGAAATTGTGCTAAACACGATCATACCTACTCTGAGGGAGTGAATTGTCGGTCGGAAATTGCTCGCATGCTTATATGCACGCGGTTCCTTCAGCTGGCCGCAGGGAGAATGATAACATCGTCTACCCTCACGCGACAACAGACTCCAGGATTTATTATCAAGCCTTGTCATTTCGGCCTTGGTTTCGGGCACTCTCTGTGTAAGTATTTGGGAGCGGGGATGAGGACACCTCTTTCCGGTGATAGGTTTTAAATCTTTCTGGACATTTCTCGAGTACACGTCGACGTAGCGAGTTAGAAAAAGGTCTCGGGGTCGGGGTGGGACACTCCATAATAAGACGCTTGAGAAGCCGGCGAGATTTAGATACTTGAATAATAGTCGCTGAGGGAAGATTGCTCGCTCACCCTTGATTCTGCCCGCCAGTCTATCTGCGATAAATGTCTCCGCGCACGACCAGTAATCCTTGCCGGTGCCCAATACATCACGTAACCAGTCAACATGCAACTGAGATTGCGTTTCCTGCAGGATACACACGAACCGGTGGTCGTCGACGAGCGGACGAGCGTCCATCATGGTGTGTATGGAATCATACAGGAACACAATGCACTGCAGGCGCACATTTTCGTGCAAGGCGGTGTAGAATTGGGGAGTAAACGGGAGGGCCTCGAGTACAACATGCGTGAGGCTCGGCATGAGGAAGAGACGCGCACAGAGATGATCGAGGTCGAGATTGGGGTGAGTGAAGACTTCATAGAGGTGGAGGTGCGTGATGTTGCGCAATAGATCGATGGGGGTGGATACGAAAGCCGCATCGTAATTGATTGTTAAGCGTTGGAGGGACTCAAGCTCAAGTAGTGCATCCAGCTCTTTGTAACTGTCGAGGCACATAAAAAGGGATGTGACCCGAGGGCATGCAATGAGGATGGCGTCCGTTCTAGTACGATCGGCGAGGAACACGTGCTTGACCGAGTTCGCAACCAGCGCTGTTCGATTTCCCTCCAGCAGAATGTCGGTAGTAAAAGCAGGAAAACCATGAATTGGTCTACGATGCTCTGAGGCCCTCCAGAAGACCACATGATACAGCAATGGCTCCACCCTGAGAAACGTGGATAGAATGCATATGAACTTCAAAAGGATCCTACCATTGCTTGACACGTTGCGCGACCCGCAGTAGATTTGGGATTTCCGTCACGCGCGCGAGAGCGGCGATTTCGAAGATCTTGTGTTCTAGCTCCGGTGGAAGCCTGGGCTCGCCAACGGCAAGACTAGATAGCGAATCCATGGTGTCTAAGATTCTGAGCGCGGCGGTTAGGCAGGAATCAAGGATGTGCGTGTATTTAGACGCCTCGCGTCGCGTCAGCGGCTCACGTGGCATCGAACTTGCTATCAACGTCCATCCCCAACCCAGTACCGCTGGTTCCCTTGGTCTGCACGGTTCCCAGGAATTAGTTGGTCGCCAATATTACGAATCGTCGCTGCCACCCGTCCGCTCAGGAGAGACCCAATCTCGGCGTCCCTGCGATCCCCTTCAGTCGTCTACATTTTTAAATCTGCCCATTTTTGAACGCAGATTCGATCTGGACTTCATTCAAATTCTATCTGACGCCGTCTTATCTGTGCACCTACCGACCAAAATTTCCCGACAAGATCGCATCCGGTGCTGGATTCACTGCGAGGAAAAATACTGGATCGCCGTGGTTTACTGCACATACTGTGAGGGCTTTCGGCAACCTTGATGCGCCGGTCTAGTCTCGGGTCCCGGGGTAGCGCGGAGGGTAGGGTTATCAAGTACGAAACCTTTCGCTGGCAAAATCAAGTACGAAATCTCATTTATCATAATGTGCCGCATCGATAGGAACATGACAGGAAAAATTACAACGATGTGTTAACAATGATATGTTAGTTAGGAGACAACACATATCGACCGCACCGGCGCAGCTCATACGCCGGCACCGCCCGGCGCCTACTCGAAGATTCAGATATCCCCGACGTCGATTGCCCAAACCCGACCTCTTGATTTCTCCTCTTGCAGCGTGTCAGGCCGATGCCAATGACGAACAACCGTAATCCCCGCGCCTCGTCCCCGAGATGGCGGTGTTAATGCAGCTGTCTGCCTCGTCCTTTCAGAGGGAAACTATAAGCCGTCGTCTGACGATATTCCTGTTCTACGAAACCCCAAAGGTCTTCCGAAGTCGACATAATGAGGTCCAGCAGATCGGCTTCCTCGTTATCCACTCAGACCCATCCGACACCGTCATCTCGACCAGCTTAAACGCCGCCTCCGCGCGCCCGTGCCCGAACCGTCCGCCCCGAATACTCGTCGCACGACGAGCACGCCCTCAACGGCACGGAGTGGCTACCCCAGAGGAGGACATGGTCGTGGGAGGGCAGAGCGCCTTGGTGCGCTCCCCCGCGAACGCTGCGGCGGGGTCCCGGAGAATAACTTCGCCGCGGGTCGGCTCTGGTCTGCCTTCCTCACGTACTTGTGCACCCCGATGCCGAGATGCTGCTGCGCCATCGGAAGCGTGGTGAAGCCCGCGCGGTAGTCGAGCAGTCAGTCCGAGTCAGCGCCGCCGACAGAATGTGCGGGAAGCCTACTACATACCAGCGTGGACGTCGAGGCGTGTGAGGTTCAGGAACGCCCCGACAACGCAGGCGAATGACTCTGGGATGGCTCGGGGCATGGCCGATTAAACTGTCTTTGTCTGCGCGCACATTGAGCGACGTTCACGCTGGAATGCGTCGGGGGAGGCGTGTCGGTGTGAACAGCGGAGACTCTGACGACCGGATGGACTAGAGATCGTCGCACCAGCGGTTGGCGGGAAACAGCATGCTCGGGGGTGAGGAGGACTTTGCCCAGCTCGGGAGCGCTCATCTCCGAGTCCCGGAGACTCGGAGTTGCAGAGCGTTGAGGCTTGCGTCCAGCTCAGCTGGGGCACTTATCCTGTCGCTGCAGAGAATATGCAGTAGGCGGCTGCGAGACGGCGCAGAGACGTGGCGCCCATATTTCGGGTGGGACTTGGCATCAGAGAATCGACTGGTGCTTCTGACCTGGCGCGCATTCTGTTTCAAGGAATCGACCTTGACCTGGACACTAGTACTCTTGACTTTCCGAATCGGGTAACTTCACTTGACATTTATTTTTTCCCTTTTTACATCTGCTACTCCTACTCTCCTACTCTCCTACTCAACCCACTATCCATCTGTACTACATACCACCAATTAATGTACCAACCAACCAACGAGCGACAGCTATATAAATTACTACGCAAACCAAAAGAATGAATGTACGAGGATAATAGTGAGGAGTTTGTCTATGTGATAGTAGGTGTCCGTGCCAAAAACCCAAAGAGGAGCGCTTTCTCGTCGAGGTACACGACGCGTTGAAGGTACGACGCGCGCAGTGCTTCCACATCTTGACGTAGTCGCTGCAAAAGCGTCGTGCCAGCATTAGCATTAGGTCGCATTCAAATTCAAAGGGAAAGCCGGGAGGAAGAGCGAAAGAACAAAATGCGGCTTGGAAAAGCCGGCAGAACAGAGAAATAAATAAAGAAAAGCCACTTACACGACCATCGCCCGATCCTCGACGTTCTCGGGCCACGTCGGGAGCCACTGGTTCTTGTTCTTGATAAAGTCCTCCATCGGATCTGTGGGGCGGTGGCGTCAGCGTTCGTTTCGAGTAAAGAGCAAAGCGTGCGTCAGACAGAGTAGGAGTAGGAAGCAGGAAACAAGGACGGGCGGGCAGCGGGGTAGGGGACGATGGGCAAAGCGGTATCGAGCAGAGCGGGGGTGGATTGAAGAGTGGACGGATGGACGGCACGCAGGGTAGCTATAGGGGAAATAGGCAACGAGGGAGAAGACCGAAACAGAGGATGAAAGACAAAAGAAAAACGACTCACTCCCCGCCTGATTGAGCCACGGCTTGTCGCCCTGCCCGTCTGGGAACCACCCGTTCGTGCCGCCCACGGCGACGTTCATGATCAGGTAGAAGTCTGCAAGAGTGTGTTAGTGTTAGTCTCGTGTCAATAAACAATAAAAGAGGGGCGAGTAGAAAGAGAAGAGAGAGAAGGGAGCGCACGACTCCACTCCACTCCACTCCTAACATCCTCCGCGGGCGCAGCGGCAGCCCCCGCCAAATACGGCCACCGCGTATAAAACACGCCCTCTTCCACAAGAAACACACCGTCGTCCTCGAAACCGAAAACGAAGAAAAACTGGGACGCGACTCACCCTGATCAAACGGCGTCGTGTTCGTCCCGTTCTGCCACGGGTCCTGCAGCGCCTGTAGCCGCCCGTCTGTGCCGGTGACCTGCGAGAAAAGAAGGGTGTGTTACGGAGATGCGGCTGCGAAAGCAAAAAAGAGTTAGTATGGGTGGTGATGGTGAATATAGGACCGGAAGGGAAGGAAATGGGAGGGGAAGGGATACACGACTCGGGTCATTGCATCGAAATGCGAAAGGACGAGTCCCGACTGCCCCCATCTCGCTCCACACCTCGTTGCCCCTCCCCGCCTTCCCCACGAAGGCATCTCCGCTCTTTCCACCCCGCGAAGGAAACCGCTGGAGTTAGCTCTCCGCCCACGAAAGAGGAAGGAGGAAGGAGGAAGATCGAGAAGGACATCGCCGCGCGCACGAGTCTACGCACGACGCTTGAAAATACCCCCGCCCGCCATGGCTCGACGCCGCTGCCCAGCTGGGAGTCGACCCGCACTCTTCCCTCCTCCTCCTGCCTTCCCGCTCAGCTCCCCAGCTCGACGAAAAAAGGACGAAACAGCACGATAGAGAGAAGAAAAAACTCACAGCCACCCCTCCGTCCACTCTATCGTATACGTATGGAACCCATCGCTAAACGGCACGCGCTTGTCCGCCCACCACGAGTAGCTCTTGCCTACGCCGTTGAGCTGGGCGTGGGGCCCCAGTTGAGCGCGCCTTGGACGTAGTTTGCGCCGCTGGGGAGGGGGTTAGTTATCGCACAAATAAGGGGTTGGTAAGGGAATATGAGAGGGGAAGGAGGAGGAAGGGGAGGAAGAGGGGAAGGGGAAGAGGGCGGGGAAGAGGAGAATGGGAAAGCATAAGTATGAGTAGTCCCCGCGCGGTGCTTCGCGGGCGGCACGGCCAGTACGCGACGGCCGACTCCGTGGATCCCGCCCGTGCCCAAGCCAGAAGCGCCGCGCTTCGACCGCGCGCGCGAGATGGAATGAAGAAAGGCCATCATCCCCATCCCACGCGCGAGTCACTCCGCCATCCCCTGCGCACGCCGCAGGCAAGGGATCGTTCTCGCTCTCCGCCCCGCCTCGCCTCGCGAAGGAGGAACGGACGACGAGAGCGCCTGCACGTCTCTGTCCGCTGTGCACGACCTCCCGCACTACCTCCCGCTGCGCCCCCCGCGCGCACTACTCCCACTGTGGCACCCACCCACATCCTCCACCGTGCCGCTGCTCACACAGGCACCACGACGCCGCCGCTGCACCCAGACTATCAGTCTGCCTCAGTGCCGCCCGTCTGGACACCGCCGCTGCCGCTGCACCGCAGACGACTCGTGTTGAAGCGCCCTGCTTCTGGGCCACCGCGCGCGTTGTGCATCTCCAGCAACCCGCCACTCGCGTCGGGTCTACCCGCACGCACTCCACACGCACTGGCCCGCGCACCGCGGCTCCCCCGTCTAGGAAGTGGGAAGGGAGAGGGAGGACGAGAAAGGGAATGCATCAGTGTCTCCGCGGGGTGCTTCGCCAGTACGCGATGGCCAACTCCGTTGCCCAGCGCCACCGCCCACTGCTGCCGCCCCCGTCTGCGTCCGCCATTTCCCGTCCTGCTGTGGCCGCTCCCCCTCCTCCCATCCTTCTCATCCAAGCACGTAGTATCCATCCGGAAAGAAGCCCAAACACAAAAACCTCGAAGGCAGAAAGGTCGAGGAAGAGAAATAAAAACGCACCGATTCGTATACTTCACCCCGTTCCCCTACTCTCGACGATATCGATCTCGCCGCTGCGCGGCCAGGCGCCGTAGGTGCTGTTGAGGGGGAGCATCTAGATCGCGGGCCAGAGCTGTGTGGGCGTCAGCACGATGAAGGCGGAGAGATAAGGGAGGGACAGAGGAAAGGAGAGGGAGGGAGGGGGAAGGAGGAAGAGGACAATATAAAAATGAAATAAGAATAAAATGAAAACGAAATAAAAAGAAGTAGAAAGGAGGAAAGACGAAGAGGGAAATGGGGAGAGTGTGAGCGAGCGCGGTGAATGGACGGGAAGAGCGAAGAGGGAAGAGGGAAAGAGAGGAAAGATGGTGAGGGAGCGAGTGACGCAGACACCAAGCCGGAGGAAGGTGACGACGATTTGATTCGAAGGGGAAAGAGTGTGAGAGGAGCATGGCCATGGCGAATAAGAAGAAGAAGAAGAGAGGAATGGGGAACAGGACGAAGGAGAGGAAGGGGAGAAAGAGAAGGGAGTGAGCATGGCGAATAAGAAGAAGAGAGGGAGCGGCAGCAGAAAGAGGAGGGGCCGAGTAAGGATGGCGGGAGAAGGGCGAGGAAAGACGGTGGGGGGAGAGGCGAGTCTCCGTGCTCGTCCCGTACTCGTACATGTAGTACGAACAGCTCCCCCTCGCGCTCCCACCCGTCAAGGGAACGCGTCGAAGTTATCGAAAATGGATAGGTATGGAGACCAAAGCCGCGCATCCCGAAAAAAAAAACCCCCAAACCCCAAAACCAAAAAAAACCAAAAACAAGAAAGAAAACGCACCCAATCCCCCGTAGGCGTCTTCGCCCTGACCTCGACCTTGCCGTAGCGCAGGCGGCCGCGGGAGAGGGTCGCTTCGGAGCCGGCTTTGAAGACGGGTCAGTATTGAGGAAAAAGAAATTTAAGAAAATGGGGAAGAAAAGAGAGAACAACGAAGAAGACCCTGATCCTGCCTTACGCAGGCGTCCTGGACCTGCTTCACGCATACAGTAGGACGTGCCGCGAACGCAGCGGGAGCGACTCCTCCCACCGCTCGCTCGCTCCGTCGCGGCCCTCCTGACGCGGGAAGGGCGAGCGACGAGGGCGACGAGGGCGACCAGATTCAGCGAGGGCGAAGCGGGAAGAGCGACGAGAGCGACAAGCGACAGATCCTCCAACGCAACCGCGCTCGTTCCGTGCAGTGCGAACACGCGGACGGTGCTACCCGCCCACAAACGCCGACCATACGCCCGGGACGCAGACGCAGATAACCGCGTGTACACCCGCCGCAGTCTTACAATCGCACAAGAGCGGGGCATGCGCACGACAGGCGGGCAAGGCACCCATGTACCCGCTCGCCGCCCCACCCCCCAAGAAGAAAATTCCAGGATTTTTGGGATAGTAGAAGAGATGAAGCAAAGTGACGAAACCCAAAGGAATAAAGGACCGAAACAGAAACATCAGAGGAACAGAAAGAACATAAATTTATTTTAAATATCATACTTGTACCTTATACACTGTCTCTTGTCTTTGTTGGGGCAAACGGAGCCTTCAAAATGAGCAGCGGTTGAGCACCGGTAGGTTAGGCGCGCGACCACGAGCTCGAACTTACGGTGCACACGCGTCATGACCAAAAAGGCACGAGCGGTGCCCGAGGTCCTTCCCGCCATTCTCGTCAGCGGCGCTGGGCGCTGGGCGGTGCAGGGCGGTGCCTCGCAACTGTCATACTGAGATTCACGCGGACTCTCCTTTACATCAGCAAACCCTGATTTTTCGGCACTACGTAGCACTACGTAACACTACGTAGTGTGCTGTAGTCGGCTGTAGCCGGCTGTAGCGAAGGTCCCATCTGCGTAGTGCTGTGTAGTATGACAGCATCACGTAGTGCTACGTAGCGCTGCGTAGCGGAATCAGGTTTTGCTGATGGCCTACGTTTGACACACCGTGGCAATCGGACCTATTCCTGAACCGCTCCGGCTGCCACACGTGGTCACAACACCTCTTTCTCTCCGACCAGCAACGTCGTCGAAAAATCTCACACCCAACTTGCTAGCTGAATGACCTCTACTCCCTCTCATCAATCAGGAGTTGGATCGGGCCTGATCGGTGCGTTACCTCTGGCTACCATGGCAACTCCAGGGATCTACTCCCCAACCCACCAACGAAGTCGTCGTTCGAGTCCGATTGGCTGCCGAACTCAATCATGATTGTCAAACTGGCCAAAGATGGAGCCGAGGCTATCCCATTTTCGTTTGTGAGAGGTGTCTTTGGCATGGTTCTTACTCTTCTGGAGACTGTCCAGGTTTGTGAATACCTGAGCTGTGACATGATTCTGACTGGTTGTCCACAGAAAGCCAAGGAGAATCACGATGATTTGAGAGAAGTCTGTGCACATGCACTAGAGATCGTGCAGCATGTCGACAAGATGATCAAATTGCATGGTGATGCAATAGCGGGGACATTCAAGGAATTGTGTACCAAGTTTATGAGGTTCGTGATGTCACACTGGATGGTGTCTGTGCCACAAAATTTTGTCCAGTTTCCTGGAGAAACTCCAGCAAAATGTGGAGCAATTGAACAAACAGCAATCAGGAATGACAGGATATTTCAAGAGAGTTCTGAAAGCAGATAGCACAGCAGCCAAGATTTTGGCATACAGGGAACAGATTAAACAGTTGCAAGCCAACTTTATGGTGTGTTTCTCAATGTGTACCTGTCACAATTCTTAATACATCCAACCATAAGATGGTTACCTTGATTGACAATAGTGCCGCTTTGATGAAGGTTCATGAGAAACTCTCTCTTGCACTAGCCAATAGCAATATACAAGGTAGCCCTTATGACTTAACTCATATTTTAATCTAACTTCATGCAGGTGGTGTATCAAATCAGCTGGTGGAATCTCTCAGAGAATGCCCACCTCCTTCTCCAATGTTTCAGGGTCGCCGAAATGTTGTAGATCAAATGCATGCCTACTTTACACAGAACATAGGACATCGCCATGTCTCTGTTCTTTATGGATTAGGTGGGCAGGAAAAACACAAACATCATTGAAATTTGTGGAAGAAAGCAGCAGGTTGGGACGGTGAGGTTAATTGGCTTGCTCCATGCTATCATCTGATACTTCCAAGCTTCTCAACTGTCTTTTTCATTGACACAAGTACATTGGGCACCCTCAAGCTCAGTTTCCAGGGACTAGCAGTTGCCATGCATGCTGGAGATACCACTGAGCATGCCTTACAGTGGCTGATCGCACAACGAACTGAATGGCTTCTACTGTTTGATAATGCAGATAACACTGACATTGACCTTCAGCAATTCATACCCAGATGCAGCCATGGAAATATCTTGATCACAACCAGGAATCCCGCGCTTTGTGTGCATGCACCAGATTCACATTACAGGCTGTCAGATATGGAGGAAGCTGATGCAGTGGAACTGCTGCTACGAAGCAGTCTCACTAAATCCACCCCTGAGAAGAAACAGATAGCCAGAGAGATTGTTCAGGTGAGTGTGGCATGATCTGATGGAATTTCTATTAAAACTCTGGCTTCATCAGGTACTACATTATTTTCCCCTTGCAATAATACAGGCTGCAGCATACATCTCAAAAACTTCTGTGGATCTTAAAAGATATCTGGACTTGTACATGCAGAACAGGGCCCGTCTGTTGAAGGAGAAACCAGCTCAAACACAGGATGGCTATGCATTCACAGTGTACACCACATGGGAGATCAGCTTCAAGTGTTTGAGCAAGCCTGCTGTACAACTGTTACAACTCTGCTCATTTCTTCACCATGAGGGCATCACTGAAACAATCTTTTCGAGAGCAATCCATTACAAAGGGACGGAACTGGGAGAATTGGGGCCAACAACCGAAGATCTCAGGAATGCTCGAGAATTTCTAGCTCAATTTGTGGCACCATCTGGAACTTGGGATTCATTGACTTTTGAAAAGGTCATGGCTGAGATCCAAGGATATTCTTTGATTGAACTAGATGGTCAGAGGAAAATCTACTCAATTCACCCCCTTGTGCATACCTGGACCCAAAGCATGCTCCCAGATGCACAAAGCACTTGGCACTGTGTAGTTACAATCATTCAGATGTCAGGTCCCTTTGGATTCAGAGATAGATCAAATCAGCGATTTCATGTGCAGTGCTTGCCCCATATTGATTCCCTCTTGACTGAAGTCAAAAGAACAGAGTTGAATTACCAGATGACATTTGGTCTTATATACTATCTGGGAGGCTATGTAGCAAAGGCCCAGCAGCTGTTATCCACTTATGCAGAGATAGCAATGCAGCGGTTGGGGCAAGAGCATCCTGACACTCTGAGTGCGAGGGCAAGCCTTGCTGCATCATATAGGGCATTGGGCCGATCCAAGGAGGCAGCAGAGCTCGAAGCCATGGTTTTGGAGAAGAGCAAGCTCCTCCTTGGGGAAGAACATCCTGACACCCTGATTGCCATGGCAAACCTCACTGCATCATACAGGGCACTGGGCCGATCCAAGGAGGCAGCAGAGCTCCAAGCTGTGGTTTTGGAGAAGAGCAAGCTCCTCCTTGGGGAAGAACATCCTGAGACCCTGTATGCCATGGGAAACCTCGCTGCATCATACAGTGCACTGGGCCGATCTAAGGGGGCAGCAGAGTTCCAAGCCGTGGTTTTGGAGAAGAGCAAGCTCCTCCTTGGGGAAGAACATCCTGAGACCCTGATTGCCATGGGAAACCTCGCTCAATTATACAGGGCACTGGGCCGATCCAAAGAGGCAGCAGAGCTCCAAGCCGTGGTTTTGGAGAAGAGCAAGCTCCTCCTTGGGGAAGAACATCCTGACACCCTGAATGCCATGGCAAACCTCGCTCTATCATACAGGGCACTGGGCCGATCCAAGGAGGCAGCAGAGCTCGAAGCCGTGGTTTTGGAGA
Source organism: Mycena leptocephala (assembly GCA_029378395.1). NCBI lineage: Eukaryota > Fungi > Basidiomycota > Agaricomycetes > Agaricales > Mycenaceae > Mycena > Mycena leptocephala. Next base: position 38,101 of record JARJLF010000278.1, on the reverse strand, counting down.
AGAGCAAGCTCCTCCTTGGGGAAGAACATCCTGACACCCTGATTGCCATGGGAAACCTCGCTGCATCATACAGGGCACTGGGCCGATCCAAGGAGGCAGCAGAGCTCCAAGCGGTGGTTTTGGAGAAGAGCAAGCTCCTCCTTGGGGAAGAACATCCTGACACCCTGATTGCCATGGGACACCTCGCTGCATCATACAGTGCACTGGGCCGATCTAAGGGGGCAGCAGAGTTCCAAGCCGTAGTTTTGGAGAAGAGCAAGCTCCTCCTTGGGGAAGAACATCCTGACACCCTGAATGCCATGGCAAACCTCGCTCTATCATACAGGGCACTGGGCCGATCCAAGGAGGCAGCAGAGCTCGAAGCCGTGGTTTTGGAGAAGAGCAAGCTCCTCCTTGGGGAAGAACATCCTAACACCCTGATTACCATGGGAAACCTCGCTGCATCATACTGGAAACTGGGCCAATCCAAGGAGGCAGCAGAGCTCGAAGCTGTGGTTTTGGAGAAGAGCAAGCTCCTCCTTGGGGAAGAACATCCTGACACCCTGAATGCCATGGCAAACCTCGCTCTATCATACAGGGCACTGGGCCGATCCAAGGAGGCAGCAGAGCTCGAAGCCGTGGTTTTGGAGAAGAGCAAGCTCCTCCTTGGGGAAGAACATCCTGACACCCTGATTGCCATGGGAAACCTCGCTGCATCATACAGGGCACTGGGCCGATCCAAGGAGGCAGCAGAGCTCCAAGCAGTGGTTTTGGAGAAGAGCAAGCTCCTCCTTGGGGAAGAACATCCTGACACCCTGATTGCCATGGGACACCTCGCTGCATCATACAGTGCACTGGGCCGATCTAAGGGGGCAGCAGAGTTCCAAGCCGTAGTTTTGGAGAAGAGCAAGCTCCTCCTTGGGGAAGAACATCCTGACACCCTGAATGCCATGGCACACCTTGCTCTATCATACAGGGCACTGGGCCGATCCAAAGAGGCAGCAGGGCTCCAAGCCGTAGTTTTGGAGAAGAGCAAGTTCCTCCTTGGGGAAGAACATCCTGACACCCTGAATGCCATGGCAAACCTCGCTCTATCATACAGGGCACTAGGCCGATCCAAGGAGGCAGCAGAGCTCCAAGCGGTGGTTTTGGAGAAGAGCAAGCTCCTCCTTGGGGAAGAACATCCTGAGACCCTGATTGCCATGGGAAACCTCGCTGCATCATACAGGGCACTGAGCCGATCCAAGGAGGCAGCAGAGCTCCAAGCGGTGGTTTTGGAGAAGAGCAAGCTCCTCCTTGGGGAAGAACATCCTGAGACCCTGAATGCCATGGCAAACCTCGCTGCATCATACACAGAACTGGGCCGATCCAAGGAGGCAGCAGAGCTCGAAGCCATGGTTTTGGAGAAGAGCAAGCTCCTCCTTGGGGAAGAACATCCTAACACCCTGATTACCATGGGAAACCTCGCTGCATCATACTGGAAACTGGGCCAATCCAAGGAGGCAGCAGAGCTCGAAGCTGTGGTTTTGGAGAAGAGCAAGCTCCTCCTTGGGGAAGAACATCCTGACACCCTGATTTCCCTGGGAAACCTCGCTGCATCATACAGTGCACTGGGCCGATCCAAGGAGGCAGCAGAGCTCCAAGCGGTGGTTTTGGAGAAGAAAAAGCTCCTCCTTGGGGAAGAACATCCTGACACCCTGGATGCCATGGCAAACCTCGCTGCATCATACAGTACACTGGGCCGATCCAAGGAGGCAGCAGAGCTCCAAGTGGTGGTTTTGGAGAAGAGCAAGCTCCTCCTTGGGGAAGAACATCCTGAGACCCTGATTGCCATGCAGACCTCGCTGCATCATACAGTGCACTGGGCCGATCCAAGGAGGCAGCAGAGCTCCAAGCGGTGGTTTTGGAGAAGAGCAAGCTCCTCCTTGGGGAAGAACATCCTGACACCCTGATTGCCATGGCAGACCTCGCTGCATCATACAGTGCACTGGGCCGATCCAAGGAGGCAGCAGAGCTCCAAGCGGTGGTTTTGGAGAAGAGCAAGCTCCTCCTTGGGGAAGAACATCCTGACACCCTGATTGCCATGGCAGACCTCGCTGCATCATACAGTGCACTGGGCCGATCCAAGGAGGCAGCAGAGCTCCAAGCGGTGGTTTTGGAGAAGAGCAAGCTCCTCCTTGGGGAAGAACATCCTGACACCCTGAATGCCATGGCAAACCTCGCTGCATCATACAGTGCACTGGGCTGATCCAAGCTGTGGTTTTGGAGAAGAGGAAGCTCCTCCTTGGGGAAGAACATCCTGAGACCCTGATTGAATCGGCAGTTCCCCTCAGTCATCTCGGACAGTCAATCCCGACTTTATTTCCTGTAGTTGTGAGTTTTGCCAACTTGAATGGGAGATATGTGGACTCTGTATCTTACCTTATATGCAATAAAAAAATCTGGCAAGGAAAAAAAAAGTTGCGGCAAGCAATGTTCTGCCGCAACTTTTTTTGGGTATCTAAGACAACATCAGAGATGTGGCATGGACCTCAAAAGCTTGAAAAGAGTTGCAGAGAGGTTCAAATTTCAAAAAAAAAGTTGTGGCAGAATAAATGTGCATTTTGACTGCATACATTAGTGCTGACAAGATATTCTGCTCTTAGATTTTGGAATAGTACAGGGGCTTTTACCACCCAATGGATGAATGGCCTTGCCTCAATTGTGCTAAACACGATCATACTTGAGGGAGTGAATTGTCAGTTGGAAAGTGCTCACGTTCTTATATGTGCACAGTTCCCTCCGCAGGGAGAATAGTCTACCGTCACGCGACAATAGACTCCAGGATTTATTATCAAGACTTGTCACTTTGGCCATGCTTTTGGGCACTCTCTGTGTATTTGGGAGCAGGGATGAGGACACCCCTTTCCAGTGATAGGTTTGAAATCTTTCTAAACCTTTCTCAAGTACATGTCGTTGATGTAGCAAGTTAGAAAAGGTCCTTGGAGTTGGTGTGGGACACTGTATAATAGGACACTTGAGAAGCTGGTGAGATTTAGATACTTGGATAATAGTCACTGAGGGAAAATTGCTTGCTCACCCTTGATTCTGCCCGCTGTGAGCCATCACTTTGTGATCGCTCTGGAACGGCACATACAAAGCAGAAACAGCATCGCCAAAAAGAGACAGGGTGCATTTCCGATCTGACACTTACACATTGCCAACTTCACACAACGGAATTCCGATACACACACTAGCCGCAAACCTAACGATATTTCCAATACACACTAGCTGCAACCCTAAAAACACTCTGAATGCACGAACGGAAACAATGCCAACAAGTGGAAATCCCGAAGCAAAAGTTAAAGGACAGAACAGAGTCGCGCTACAAAGCCAACTTGCACGACATGCACTGGCTAGTAACGCCAGTAGCGCCAACTTGCGCACTGACTTCACGCGCTTTGTAAATGCCAACTTGTCCGATGCACGCCGATTCAGTAGCACCCAACTTAGGTCTGACTTTACATCGCTGCTCGCCCGACTTCGCGCACGCGCATGGCGCTCTCACCAATATACGTGCCGCCTCACGCTCCCCTCTGCCTCACTTCACCTCCGCCTCGCCTCACCTCTGCCTCGCTGGCAAAGCCGAGCCAGGTGCTGAACGCGATACAAGTCAAGTAGGATATGATTATGGAGCTTGCAGAGCAGCCTTAAAGAAGGAACAGGTCACACAAGTCAAGAAGGGTATGAATATGGAGCTTGCAGAGCGACCTTCAAGAAGGAACAAGTCACACAAGTCGAGAAGGGTATGATTATGGAGCAGGCGGAGCGGCATTCAAGAAGGAATAGGACAATCAGGTCGGAGAGACTATCAATAAGATGAGGAGGAGAACAAGATCAAGAAGGAATGGACCAACCAAGACAAGATCTAAGAACAGAAAACTCATGCGCAGGTTCTGGAATATAGAACTGAGAGCGGAAGTTGTTCCCGACTAGAGGAGCATGCGTTCAACTAGCAGAAAACTCACGTGCAGGTTTCTGGAAGGCAGATATGGGAGCGGAAATCATCTCCGACTGAAGGGGCATGCGCTCAACAAGCGGAAAACTCACGCACAGGTTCCTGGAATGCAGATATGGGAGCAGAAATCATCTCTGACTGAAGGGCATGCGCTCAACGAGCGGAAAACTCACGCGCAGGTTCCTGGAATGCAGATATGGGAGCGGAAATCATCTCTGACTGAAGGGGCATGCGCTCAACGAGCGGAAAACTCACGCACAGGTTTCTAGAATGCAGCTATGGGAGCGGAAATTATCTCCAACTGAAGGAGCACGTGTTTGGCGAGCGGAAAACTCATGCACAGCCTTCAGAAATGCAGAATTGAGAGCGGAAAACTGAAGCGCCATGTGTTCACCGAGCGGATATCCCACGCGCAGCACAGGAATGGAGCGGGAACTTTGTTCAAGTCACAAAGACAGACAGACGGAACCAGTCAAAGGAACATGTGGCAACCCCAATTCAGGGAACGGGATGCGATGAGTCAGAGAAGAACCAGAGGAACATGTAGAAGGCAGTGCTAGACAGCCGGTTTCCTATAAATACGGGATGCTGCTACGAATAAAGACATCTAATTTTCCCATCTAAAACTACCAGCACATCTTAAGTGATATGCAAGTACCGCTCCCCAGGGTACGCTGACTACGAAAACAAGGTCTCCAGGGCTGCGCCTTCCGCCGCTGTACGGACTGCTCGACATAACAGCGTCTCAAGCACCACGCCAGTCACCACTCAAGTTGTATACCTCCCCGACCACTTGCATCAAACGGAACGGGTATTGACCTTCATTGCAGCTCTCAAGAAGCCAACTCCGCTTGTTAGAGCTTGCGAACGGAAAGAAGAAGACAATTTGTAGAGAGTTTAGTAGGGAACGGACTTGGAAAGAACGAAACGGCAGACAGGAGCGGAGTCGTTGAAAACAAGTTTAGGGCCTCCCAGCACACGAAGCACCCAGAAGAGGTTGGAGGACCAAGGGTAGCTGTATACAAAAGAACCGAGAATGGCCCCATAGTGTTTATAACAACAGAAACCGCATCACATCTGAACAGTTGTCCGCTCCTCAACAGGATTGTAGAACGTGTTGTGTTACAAAATTCAGGGAAGGCTAGACTTTTGGGCGGATTCTCTTCCATACTTTAGAATAGCGAACCATACAACCAGATATTATCTGGGGCGTATCAAAATCCTCTAAATAAACCACACACATTTTACTGCTACCACAGTCTCGCACAGCGACACCATTATCTCCCTCAAGGACGAACACTCTCTACTTGCCCTTACCACCTATCGGCACCTAGCAGAGGTGCAGTCAACATCACACTGCCAGTCTGTCTGTGATAAATGTCTCCGCACGCACCCAGTAATCCTTGCCGGTGCCCAATACATCACATAACAGTCAACCTCCTGCTGAACATGTGTTTCCTGCAAGATACACACAAACTGATGGTCGTCGACGAGCGGGCGAGCATCCATGATGGTGTGCATGGAATAGTACAGCAACACAATGCACTGCAGGTGCATATTTTCGTGCAAGGCGGTGTAGAATTGGGGAGTAAATGGGAGGGCCTCAAGTACAACATGCGTGAGGCTCGGCATGAGGCAGAGATGCCCACAGAGATGATCGAGGTCGAGATTGTGGTGAGTGAAGACTTCATAGAGGTGGAGGTGCGTGATGTTGCGCAATAGGTCGATGGGGGTGGATACGAAAGCCGCGTCGTAATTGATTGTTAAGCGTTGGAGGGACTCAAGCTCAAGTAGTGCATCCAGCTCTTTGTAACTGTCGAGGCACATAAAAAGAGATGTGACCCGAGGGCATGCAATGAGGATGGCGTTCGTTCTAGTACGATCGGCGAGGAACACGTGCTTGACCGAGTTCGCAACCAGTGCTGCTCGATTTCCCTCCAGCAGAATGTCGGTAGTAAAAGCAGGAAAACCATGAATTGGTCTACGATGCTCCAAGGCCCTGCAGAAGACCACACGATACAGCAATGGCTCCACCCTGAGAAACGTGGATAGAATGCATATGAACTTCAAAAGGATCCTACCATTGCTTGACACGTTGCGCGACCCGCAGTAGATTTGGGATTTCCATCACGCGCGAGAGAGCGGTGATTTCGAAGATCTTGTGTTCCAGCTCCGGTGGAAGCCTGGGCTCGCCAACGGCAAGACTAGATAGAGAATCCATGGCGTCTAGGATTCTGAGCGCAGCGGTTAGGCAGCAGGAATCGAGGAGCGGTACTTCGAATTCTGACGTGGTGCTTTAGAGAAAGTGCCAGTGATGGCTAGTCGCGATACGCCAGGTCGACATTGTCCGCCGTGTATTGGATGGATGCCTGCTCCTCAAAGTCCTCGTCAACTTCCACCTTTCATACGCCGCGTGGAAATGCGCAAACTACATTTAAAAGCCGGTGATGAATGACATCCTGTGTGTGTGTGTTTAGACTAGTGTTGCCGCGGCTCGGCTCAGCTCGGCTAGCCGTTGGAGCCGAGCCAAAAATAAGCTGAGCTGAGCCAGCCGTTGCTATGATGGCTTCATTGGCTTGGCTACGGCTTGAGCCGGCTTCGCCCGCGGCTTAGCCGTGGCTGCAAATGGCTTACACTAGATTTACTAGACCTTCAATTTGACTGCACTGCGAGCCGGCTGAACATCCTCTAACCTTCCAACTGTTCCCTACACATTTGCGTCCTCTGTACCATGACCACGGACCTCTTAAATCACTTTAGAACTCCAGTCGACAGACTGTCAGCGTGTCAGCCCACGTGCACGACAACCAACCTAAATGGGTTTCGGCTTTTGTGGATGAAGTTGGAGCAACCTAGGGACACCTACGCTTGTTATGCAGTGCATGCCATGCTTTAGGGCCCTTATTATTAACAGGGGAGCTGTCGGGAATGCAAACTCCAAATGCACCTGAGCCGCGGCTTGAGCCACGGCTTAGCCGAAGCCGTTGAAGCCAGCTGTTTTTAAACGGCTCGGCTCGGCTTTTGATGTGATGGCTTCCGAGCCATCAAAAGCCGAGCCGAACCAGCCGTAGCCGAGCCGCGGCAGCACTAGTTTAGACGCGTCGCGTCGCGTCAGCGGTTCACGTGCTACTATAGAATTTGCTACCAACGTTCATCCCAATCCCCGGTACCGCTGGTTCCCTTGGTCTGGACGGTTCTCATTTGAATTAGCTATTCATTGGTCTCGGCCAATAATATGAATCGCCGCTGCCGCCCGTCTACTCAGGAGAGACCGAATCTCGACGTCCCTGCAGTCGTCTACATCTTTGAATCTACCCATTTTTAAACGCAGATTTCGATCTGGACTTCATTCAAATTCCATCTGCCGCCGTCTTATCTGTGCACCCAGCAACCAAAATTTCCCGACAAGATCGCATCCAGGATTCCAGTGCTAGACTCACCGAGAGGAAAAATACTGAATCGCCGTGATTTACTGCACATACCGTGAGGCTTTCCGAAGGCAACCTTGATGCGCCGGTCTAGTCTCGGGCAGCGCGGAAGGTAGAATTATCAAGTACGAAACCTTTCGCTGGCAAAATCAAGTACGAAACCTCATTTATCATAATGTGCCGCGTCGATAGGAACATGACAGGAAAAATTACAACAATATGTTAGGAGACAACACGATATCGACTGCCCCGGCGCATCTCATACGCCGGCGCCACCCACTCAAAGATTCAGATATCCCCGACGCCGATTGCCCAAACCCGACCTCTTGATCTCTCTCCTTGCAGCGTGTCAGGCCGATAAAGAATCGTAATCCCCGTGCCTCGTCCCCGAGATGGCAGTGTTAATGCACTCGTACTTTCAGAGGGAAACTACGGGCCACCGTCTGTGACGATACGTTCTACAAAACTCTTCACCAGGCCCAAAGGTCTTCCGAAGTCGATACAACGAGCACACATTGTCCGGCAGATCGGCTTCCTCCTTATATCAACCTCTAAGACCCATCTAACATCGATCTCGACCAGCTCAAACGCCGCCTCTGCGCGCCCGTGCCCGAACCGATGCTCGATGAACGAATCGTCCGCCGAATACTCGTCGCACGACGAGCACGCCCTCGACGGCATGGAGCGGTCTCCCAGAAGACGATATGGACGTCGAGGTGCGGAGCGCCATGTTGCGCTCCCCCGCGAACGCTGTGGCGGGGGGATAACTTCGCACCGGGTCGGTTGTGTGAGCTGCCTTCCCCGTGCACCCGGACGCCGGGGTGCTGCAGCGCCATCGGAATCGTGGCGAAGTGGTCTTTCTGTGAAACAAGGATTAGCCAGTCCGAGTCAGCGCCGCCGACAGAATGTGCGGGAAGCCTGCTACATACCAGCGTGGACGTCGAGGCGTGTGGGGCTCGGGAACGCCCCGACCACGCAGGCGAGTGACTCTGGGGTGGCTCGGGGCGTGGGTCAATGAAACCGTCTTTGTCGACTGCGCGCACATCGAGGACGTGACGACAGTATGGACTGGACGTCGTTGCACGAGCGGTTGGCGGGGACCAGCATGACGAGCCTGCGGAGTCCCCGCGCGTACCACAAGATCGCCGCGCAGCTTTTCATGGGCCTGTGCGAAAGTAGGACAAGAGTCGACGTCGTACATGAAAGCGCGTCTTCTTGTCCACCCCACGCTTCCCTGAGATTCAGAAAATACCTAGGACTTTGCCCAGCTCGCGCGCGCTCACCTTCGAGTCCCACTTGCGCGTCCGCCCGCGAATGGGCTGACCAGACGGCGTCGTTTCGCACAGATTCCGCAGAGTGTCGAAGTAACGGGGTATTTCAGTCCGCAGAAACCGCCGCCGCCCCGAATCACTGATCAGTTTTCCTTGGTCCAGTCGAAGCTCATCGAGTTTCGTCGCTCGTGGGGGGAGTCGAGTCTTGCCGTCGTGCGCAGAGCGTCCTCCAAAGGGGAAGGGCTTGCGTCCAAGTCAGCCCGGAGCCGGGGCTCAGACATCATGTCACCGCAGAGAAAGAGTAGAACGCCTGCGAGACGGCGCACAGACGTGCGATAGTCGATTGCTCGACGGCTGTCGGTCGGATGAACGGATGAACGGGTGACCTGCCTGTGTGCCCATCTTTCGGGAGGGACTTCGATGATCTGGGGCCACATTGGAGGGAGCTTCAAGCTTCAGGCCTCAAGAGCAGGAAGAGAGAATCGACTCATGAGGAATCTGTATTCTACTTTCCGAATCGGGTCGACATTATTATTTTTATTTTATTTTCTCTCCTCCCTTTTTCATACAACTCTCCTACTCTCCTACTCCTACTCAACCCACTATATATGTACTACATACGACCAATTAATGTACCAACCAACCAACGAGCAACAGCTATATAAATTACTACGCAAACCAAAAGAATGAATGTACGAGGATAATAGTGAGGAGTTTGTCTATGTGATAGATAGCGGGTGTCCGTGCCAAAAACCGAAAACCCAAAGAGGAGCGCTTTCTCGTCGAGGTATACGACGCGTTGAAGAGACGACGTGACGCGCTCACGGGTCCCCGCAGTGCTTCCACATCTTGACGTAGTCCCTGCAAAGCGTCGTGTCAGCATTCGTGTGCAATAAAAGGCCACGGGATAGACTAAATGAAAAGAAAAGCCACTTACACAACCATCGCCCGATCCTCGACGTTCTCGGGCCACGTCGGGAGCCACTGGTTCTTGTTCTTGATAAAGTCCTCCATCGGGTCTGTGGGGGGGTGGCGTCAGCGTCAGCGTTATGTGCGTTAGGTAGACAGAGTAGGAAGTAGGAAGCAAGGAGGGGTGGGCAGTGGCAAGGGAGAGGTATCGAGGGCAGAGCGGTATCGAGGGCAGAGTGGGGGTGGATTGGCGGGTGGATGAATGTATAGATGGACGGCAAGAAGGAACGGAAGGAACGCAGGTAGGAGAAAGAGGCAGAGAGGCAACGAGGGGAAGACCGAAAGAGAGGAAGGAAGACACAAGAAAAACCACTCACGCCCCGCTTGATTAAGCCACGGCTTGTCGCCCTGTCCGTCCGGGAACCACCCGTTCGTGCCGCCTACCGCGACGTTCATGATCAGGTAGAAGTCTGCAAGGGTGTGTTAGTCTCGTGTCAATAAACAATGGAAAAAAAAGAAGCAAAACGAGCAAGACGCGACTCACCCTGATCAAACGGCGTCGTGCTCGTCCCGTTCTGCCACGGGTCCTGCAGCGCCTGTTGCCGCCCGTCTGTGCCGGTGACCTGCGTGGAGAGAAGGGTGCGTTAGTTGTCGGCGATATTGGATTCCGGTCAGAATTAATCAAAGACGAGTGGAAATGGATGGATAATCGAAAGACAAGCAAGGAATGGGGAGGAGGATAACATATTCAATGAAGAGGAGGAGGAGGATCGAGCAAGGGGGTAAAGAGCGAAGGCAGAGTAAAGCACAAAGACAGCGCAAAAAAAGAAGGAAAAAAATAAAAGAGCAAAGAGACCCACCGTCTGCGGGAACTGCCCCCTCTTCCAGAAGGGCTCGTTGAACTGCATGTCGAGGAGCGTGTGCAGGCGCGAGTCAACGGAGATGCGGCTGCAACAAAAAAAAAAGGAGTTAGCACGGGTGGTGATAATGGCAATGCAGAGGAAGGGAAGGTAAGGAAATGAGAAGACTCGGGAGACGAGGCCGTCATTGCGTCAGGACGAGTCCCGACTCCACCCCGCCAAGCGTCTTCACGGCGCCCTCGGCCCTCGAGCGACTCCCCCTCCACTCCTCGCCTTCCCCGCGAAGGCATCTCCGCTCTTTCCGCCGACTACCGCAGTGTGGGGACGCCCACCCTCTCTGTCCGCCGACGAAAGAGGATGGAGGAAGAGTGAGAAGGACACCACGGCGGTGGAGGGACGCCCCGTCCGCCCCTCCATTCTCTGTTTCTCCGCTTTACCCCCCGTCGCCCTCCCGATAAAAGACACAGATCTCGAAAATAAATAAAAACTCACAGCCACCCCTCCGTCCACTCCATCGTATACGTATGGAACCCATCGCTAAACGGCACGCGCTTGTCCGCCCACCACGAGTAGCTCTTGCCCACCCCGTTGAGCTGCGGCGTGGGGCCCCAGTTGAGCGCGCCTTGGACGTAGTTTGCGCCGCTGGGGGGTTGGTTAGTTATATAATTAAGTGACGAGGTAAAAAGGGGAAGGGAGGGAAGGGGAAGGGAAAAGGAGGAAGGAGGGGAGGGAAGAGAGAGGGAGGGAAGAAGAGGAGGAAGAAGGGGAGGGAAGAGGGGAGTACGCTCGCAGACCCGCGTCCCTCTTCGTCCCCGGGCGGGCATCGCACCGCCAGTACGCACCGCCCGACTCCGTTGCCCAGCGCCACATCTCGGCCGCGCGGGGTGGAATGGGGGCGGCGAGGGATCGTTCCTCGTTCCCCGCCGCGTTTCGACCCTCGCGCGAAGGAAAGACGACGACGACGAGGACGTGGTGCATGTCTCCGTCCGCGCGCGCCCGCACGACCTCCCGCACCACATCGCAGCCACCCCGACGCTGCGCCCCGCCCCGTCTCGATCTCGGTCTCGGTCTCCCTGTCTGCGTCTGCGTCTGCGTCTGCAGCACCCCATCTCGGGATAGCCGCTATCCCCTGCGCACTGGTGTTTGCAAGGCAAGACAAGGCAAGGGATCATTCCTCGTTCCCCGTTCCCCGCCTCGCAGAAAGAAAGAAAGGATGATGCGGGAAGAGGAACGCCCAGTATCACTCTATCTCCCCCTTATCCAATATCTCAAAAAACCCCTCCGACTCACCGATTCGTATACTTCACCCCGTTCCCGCGACTCTCGACGATATCGATCTCGCCGCTGCGCGGCCAGGGGCCGTAGGTGTTGTTGACGGGGAGCATCCAGATTGCGGGCCAGAGCTGTGTGGGAGGGGGGGATGTTAGTTTTTATTTGAAGGGGGAGGGGAAGAGGGGAAGGGGAGGGGAGAGGGGGGGAGGGAGGGGGAAGTGAAAAAAAAGAAGGGGAGGGAGAGAGAAATAATAATGAAAATAATAATAATAATAATAATAGAATACAAAAAAGGAAAAGAGAGAAAAAGAGGTAGAAAGGAAAGGAGGGACAAGGGGCGGGGGGCATGAGGAGCGGTAGTTAAGTGGCAGCAAAAAGAGGAGAAGGTAAAGAGTATGTGGCCAGGTAAACGAGTGAAGACTCATTCGAAGGGGGTGGTGGATGATCGTAAGGGACGGGAGAGGAAGGCGGGAAGGTGGGAGGGAGGAGTGTTTAGCCGCGAGGAAGAGCGAAGCCCGCAGGGATGGCGGATAAGGAAGATAAGGAAGAAAGGAAGAAAGGAAGAAAAGAAAGTGGGAGTGGTGTGGGGAGCGTGAAGACCAAGGAAGAGGAAGGGGAGGTCGGTGGATGGGGAGCGCGAGCGCGGGGGACGGACGGGAAGAAGGGAGTGAATGTGAGCGAGGGCATGGCGTGGACGCTCGCAAGGGAACGATTCGCAAGGGAAGGAGAGGAAGCGGGCGGGCGCAAGGCGATGTAGACGCCAAGGGGAGACGAGTCTCCCGTACCCGTGCTCGTACATGCATGTCATAAAAACAGCTCCCGAACGCGTCGCTCGCGAACGCGTCTCCGAATCCGACGAAACGAAAACCCAAAGAAAAAAGAAAAAAAACGAGCAGAAGTATAAAGGAAAGAAAACAAACGCACCCAATCCCCCGTCGGCATCTTCGCCCTGACCTCGACCTTGCCATAGCGCAGGCTGCCGCGCGAGAGGGTCGCTTCGGAGCCGGCTTTTGTAAAAAAAAAAAAGAAGGATTGTCAGCATTAGGTCCAATTGTGAGAGCAAGAGAGCAGAGAAGTGGGGGGAGCACGCAGCGACACGAGTTGGAGGCGACTTCCGAACGCGCGCGCGCGGTCCTGCTTCAGAGAGTGCAGGAGGGAGGAGAGGCGTCCGCCACGGGCCTCCAAACGCAGTGATTCCTCCCAACGCAGCGAGGGCGACGAGCGACGGGGGATGCTCCCAACGCAGCGACGCATCCTCCAAGCCCAGGCCGGAGATGGAGCCCACCACCGTCCTTTGGGCTCTGGACTCCGCGAGGACGCAGAGCAGACACATACACGTCCCTGCGACGCAAACCCAGAAGATGCACACTCGCCCGTCCAACGCAACCGCGCTCGTTCCGTTCCGCGCAATACGAACGCGCGGACGAACGCCGACCATGCGCGCGGGACGCAGACACCGACCCCGCGTGTACACCCGCCTCCACAGCACGGAGCGCGGGGCCCGGTCCTACAATCACGCAGGAGCGGGGACACCCTTCTCCACAGCCGACACGCAGAAGGGATAACGCATCCACCGGCTCCCAAACAGAATAACGAAAAAACACTCACTCTTCGCGCTGACGAACGTGCTCACACGGGCACTCTGTACGGGGTTGATGATGGTGCCAGCGGTACTGTTGGTCGTGCGTGAGCAAGCAGCAAAGTAGCCTGCATAGTCGAAGCTGCGTGTGCGTTAGCCTCCGTTATGAGAGAGACAGAAAAGAAAAAGACGCACTCCATCCCACTGGGCCCACTATTAAACCCCCCATTCGGGGCGGTCACATTCCAGGTACAATCCGTACTATTGTACGTCGTCCCGTCCGCAAACGGCGCCGCCTCATTCAACGTCGGCACCAAATACAGCTTCCCGTCCTTCCCAATAAACGAATTATTGCTCGACCCCGTCGTCATCTCAAACTCCCCGTTCCCGAACCCGCCCATTTCCACCTCGCGCAACCACCTCCCCTGACCGTTCTGCGCGCCGAACACGCCGAGGTCGTCTCCGGAATCGAAGGTGTCTTGGAAGACGAGGCAGAGGGGGGCGCGGTCGAGGCGGACGTTGCGGTAGGAGAAGTAGGACTGGACGGCGCCGAGGGCGCAGCCGAGGATGAGGAGGAACCAGGTGAGGTAGTAGGAGAAGGTGGCGCGGGGGTTGGGGTTTGTGGTCCAGGGCTTGGGGACGGCGGCGTAGGGGGCGGCGGGGGGGAGGGCGGTGGAGGCCATGCGTTTTGTGGGCATGGTGGGGACATCTTCTGGGAAGGTTGCGGCGGAGAGGGTGGTGTGGACGCGCGAGAGCGGCGGCGTGTCGAAGGGGTTGTGCGCCATCGGGGTCGTTGACTAGAAACTGACGGGAGAGAAGACAAGAAAAGGAATGCTATTATGACATGAGCCGAACAAGTACATCGGCGATAAGATGAAAGGGTGATTGAACGCTGTGGTCCTGGGCCTGCCACCTGTCCACGTCCGTGTCCACATCGAGATGAGATCCAAAATACCTCCGTGACGAGATTAGATTACCGGTGGCATCGCTTAGATCTCGACACAGGAACAGGGGCAGGCACAAGTCATGACGGCCTTGTTCTCTTTCCGACTCCTCCGACGACATATATGCGACAGACGGATGAAGTCAATCCCACCCCGGGAAAACCGGCTCAATTGCCCAGCCATACCCAACGTGCTCCCCGGCATCTTTCAATCCCGCTTCCACCAACGCCTTAGGCCTTGAATTACCACACCAGCCTGTCTCCGTGCCGTGCCGTGTATCTGGGCCTTTTCCCACTCCCACGAAGCCAACGACATCTCGGACATTAACATCCCACCCTGATCGGCTTCGGCTTACACTCCTCCCAAAATACCTGCCTCCGTTGCGAGGCACGCACCGCTTTGATTCTTGAAAGCGCGAATTGACGGCATCCCTCCCTTGGCATCTCATCTCATCCGAGTGGACATCCAAATACAAATAAAAAACAATTACTTATAGATCTCCGGGTTTTTCGTACCGATAAGAGTTGATTCAGTTACTGTAATTTTACCCCACCTATCCCACCTCGAATACATACAAAACAAGACCCGTAGCGGTGGTCCGCACCTGCACTTCATGTGGACGTACTGGCAAATTGCAGCAGGAAGCTCGTTCGATTCAGGCTCGAGTCCTTGACCATCTCTCTATTACATTTTTTGCCCTCCAGCCCAGAAATTGGCTTGGATGTATATTGGTTTCATTAGAGGGGAAGGAAGACCCATGGTGGTGGTCTGCACCTGTATTCCATAAAAAGTTGTCATTACGCTTTCAGCAGGAAGCTCGTTCGATTCGGGCTCGGGTCCTCGGGAAGTTATTTCCAAGCTTTTTCTTTCCTCACCCTAAAATTAGTTGACCTTATTCAGATTGGGATGCAGGGATAACAAGACCTGTGGTGGTGGTCCGCACTTGCATTCCATATGGATGTTTTGAACCCAATTTAGAGCAGGAAGCATGTTCGATTCAGGCTCGGGTCATTCTCTTGTTGTCTTGATCCTTTTTCTTTTGGCAAATTTTGCTCAATATATGGGAGTTCTATTAGAGGGTAGAGAAGACCCGTAGCGGCGGTCTGCACCTACATTCTGTTGATCTAATATATAGTACTCTAGTAGGAAGCCTGTTCGATTCGGGCTCGGGTCCTTGACAGCTCCTTCGAACTTTTTTTCTCCTCATCAATAAATTTGGCTCAGCTATGGGAGTTCAAATACAGGGATAACAAGACCTGTAGCGGTGGTCTGCACCTGCACTCAATACGGTCGCAATCCACTCTCCAGGAGCCCGTTCGATCCGGGCTCGGGTCATGTCCCTGTCTCTCCACAATTTTTTCTCTCGTCTTATCAATTAAATTGACTCAACATATGGGAGTTCAAATACATACAAAACAAGACCCGTGGCAGTGGTCCGCACCTGCCTTCATTTGAGGTGTCCGCGAGACGTTTGGAGCAGGAAGCCTGTTCGATTCAGGCTCGGGTCATGGCCCATATATAAAACTTCTTTTTCTTTCTTTCTTTTGCCTTGCCTCTAAATTTTACTCAGCCTATAGGAGTTCAGATACAAGCAAAACAAGACCCGTGGCGGTGGTCCGCACCTGCACTCAATAGAATCGCAATCCACTCTCAGCAGAAGCCCGTTCGATTCGGGCTCGGGTCATTCGCCATCTTGTGTTAAACCTCTTTTTTTTCACTTGTCTGAAAATTTGGCTCAACTTATAGGACTTTTATTTGAGGGAACGCAAGACTCGTAGTGGTGGTCTGCACCTGCACTCTGTTGCAAAGAATTCGTGGAACATTGCTGCAGGAAGCCTGTTCACTCTAGTCATAGGTCATTCTCTTGTTTCTTGTGATTTCTTTTTTCTCCTCTAGTTGAATTTGACTCAGCCTACATATAGGACTTTTATTTGAGGGAGAGGAAGATCCATGGCGGAGGTCCGCACCTGCGCTCTGTTCATGAGAACTCAGGCAGCATTGCAGCAGGAAGCTCGTTCGATTCGGGCTCGGGTCCTGCCGGGATTTCAACCGCGTTTTTTTTTCTCACCGAAAATTTTCTTAGACGTATACTGGTTCAATTGCAGGGAAAACAAGACCCGTAGCAGTGGTCCGCACCTGCCCTCTGTGATAAAGATTTGCAGCATTGCGGCAGGCAGCCTGTTCGATTCAGGCTCGGGTCATGCACCATTGTAGTATTCTTTTTTTTTGGTATTGTCTCTAAAATTCCCTCAATGTATGGCAGTTCAAATACAGAGAAAACAAGACCCGTGGCGGTGGTCCGCACCTGTACTTCATAGATGTGTGAGAAGTGTTGCAGCAGGTCACCCGTTCGATTCGGGCTCGGGTCATTCAGCTGTTGCAAGATAGTTTTTTCTTTTCCTTCTGGGCAATAAATTTCATTGGACTTCAGGCAATTTTATATGAAGGGAAGGAAGACCGGTGGCGGTGGTCCGCACCTGTACTTCATGAGGCGTGCTAGAACAATAGGGTTAGGCAGGCAGCCTGTTCGATCCGGGCTCGGGTCATAAGTTTGACTGTTGACAATTTTTCTCTCTTTTTGCCACTCCCTGAAATTGACTCAACATATGGGAGCTCGAGTACATACAAAACAAGACCCGTGGTGGTGCGGTGGTCCACACCTGCACTTGATGCACTCGTTTGTGGCAGCTTTGCAGCAGGAAGCCCGTTCGATTCGGGCTCGGGTTATCACATCTATCTCTATGATTTTTTTCTTTTCCTTACCCTACAAACTACTTGGCTTATTCGAGTTCAAATACAGGGAAAACAAGACCTATGGCAGTGGTCTGCACATGTGGTTCATGCAATCTTTCTCGGTACCTTTGCAGCAGGAAGCCTGTTTGATTCGGGCTCAGGTCATGATTCACCTCTGGCATAAATTTTGGTCAACTTGGATTGAGTTAGTAGGAGGGAGAGAAAGACTCGTAGCGGTGGTCCGCACCTAAATTCTGTTAATCTAGTACGTAGCACTCTGGTAGGAAGCCTGTTCGATTCAGGCTCGGGTCATAACTACTCTTTGATTTTTTTCCCCCATCTCATCTCTAAATTTGCCTCAACTTGGGTTGAGTTAGTAGGAGGGATAACAAGACCCGTGACGGTGGTCTGCACCTGCACTTCATAGCCATGCTTTCACCAGAATTTATTGCAGCAGGAAGCCTGTTCGATTCGGGCTTGGGTCATGATCTGGCATTGTCTCATCTGCATTTTTTTTCCTCAACCCTAAAATCACTTGACTGTATTCGAGTTCAATTAGAGGGAAAACAAGACCCGTGGCGGTGGTCCGCACCTGCACTTCATAGATAGTTTTGGAGTGTTCATTACAGCAGGAAGCCCGTTCGATTCGGGCTCGGATCATGATCCCAGTTGAGCTCTTCTTTTTTCTTTCTTTTTTGCGTTGCCTCTAAATTGCTGAGCTTATGCATACTCAAATACAGAGAAAACAAGACCCGTGGCAGTGGTCTGCACCTGCACTCCATGTGAAAGTATCTCTTTGGATTGCAGCAGGTTGTCCGTTCGATTCGGGCTCGGGTCCTTGGGAAGTTCTTTTCAAGCTTTTTTTCTCACCGGAAATTGTCTTGGACGTATACTGGTTCAATTGGAGGTAAAGCAAGCTGTGGCAGTGGTCTGCACCTGCCCCTTATTAAAACTGACCACAGCAGGAAGCCCATTCGATTCAGGCTCGGTCATTCATCTCTTCTCTGATTCGTTTTTTCCCCACCCCATCTCTAAATTTCCTTCAACTTGGATTGAGTTAGTAGAAGGGATAACAAGACCCATGGCAGTGGTCTGCACCTGCACTTCATACTTCGTTATAAGCTTGCAGCAGGAAGCCCGTTTGATCCGGGCTCGCGTCCTGGCTTGATTTCAACCCTTTTTTTTCTCTCACCGAAAATTTTCTTAGATGTATACTGGTTCAATTGAAGGGGAAGGAGGACCCGTAGCGGTGGTCCGCACCTGCGCTTCATGCATTTGTTATAAGCTTGCAGCAGGAAGCCTGTTCGATCCGGGCTCGGGTCATTATTGTTATCTGAGTATCCTTTTTTTTTTGCGTTGTCTCTAAAATTTACGCAACCTATAGGAGTTCAGATACAGAAAATAAGACCCGTAGCGGTGGTCCGCGCCTGCACTTCATAGCCAATCTTTGTCTACAGCTTTGCGGCAGGTAGCCCGTTCGATTCGGGCTCGGGTCCTAATGGCTTCTTTCTCCATGATTTTTTTTGGCTCATCTCTAAATTTGACTCAATATATGGGAGTTCTATTAGAGGGTAGTGGTCTGCACCTACATTCTGTTGATCTAGTATGTAGTACTCTAGTAGGAAGCCCGTTCAATCCGGGCTCGGGTCCTAGGATATTATCCGCCTTCTTTTTTTCCTTTTTCTTACCAATAAATTGCTTGAGCTTTATTCGAGTCCACATCTGAGGAGAGGAAGACCTGTAGCGGTGGTCTGCACCTGCACTCTGTTGCAAAAAATCCGCGGAACATTGCAGCAGG
This sequence comes from Mycena leptocephala, assembly GCA_029378395.1. Taxonomy (NCBI): domain Eukaryota; kingdom Fungi; phylum Basidiomycota; class Agaricomycetes; order Agaricales; family Mycenaceae; genus Mycena; species Mycena leptocephala. The sequence goes on along the minus strand of JARJLF010000278.1, from coordinate 19,331 downwards.
AAGCCCGTTCGATTCGGGCTCGGGTCATTCGCCATCTTGTGTTAGACCTCTTTTTTTTCACTTGTCTGAAAATTTTGCTCAACTTATAGGACTTTTATTTGACGGAATGCAAGACCCGCAGTGGCGGTCCGCACCTGCACTTCATAGCCAGTCTTTGACTGCAGCAGGAAGCCCGTTCGATTCGGGCTCGGGTCATGGTCATTCATGAATATCCTTTTTTTGGCGTTGTCTCTAAATTTCCCTCAACTTGGATTGAGTTAGTGTAGGAGGGATAACAAGACCCGTGGCGGTGGTCCGCACCTGTACTTCATGGGTTTGTGAGAAGCATTGCAGCAGGTTGTCCGTTCAATTCGGGCTCGGGACTTTGACCATCTCTATTACCTTTTTTCCCCTCCAGCCCAGAAATTGGCTTGGATGTATATTGGTTTCACTAGAGGGAAGACAAGACCCATGGTGGTGGTCCACACCTGCACTTTGTATCCCACCCCAGCATTTTGCAGCAGGTCACCCGTTCGATTCGGGCTCGAGTCATTCTGATTCCGCGTCGTTTTTGCCTTGCCTCTAAATTTTACACAACATATGGCAGTTCTATTAGAGGCAAAACAAGACCTGTAGCGGTGGTCCGCACCTGCACTCTGTATAGATATCCTCCAGGATTGCGGCAGGAAGCCTGTTCGATTCGGGCTTGGGTCCTTTGGAGATTATTTTTTAGCCTTTTTTTTTCTTACCAATAAATTTCTCTCAACCTATAGGAGTTCAGATACAAGCAAAAAAAGACCCGTGGCGGTGGTCCGCACCTACACTTTATGTCCCACCCCAGAATCTTGCAGCAGGTTGCCTGTTCGATTCGGGCGCGGGTCCTAAGCAGAATGTTTTCCAGCCTTTTTTGCCTTACCCTAAAATTAGTTGACCTTATTCGAGTTCAAATGCAGAGAAAACAAGACCCGTAGCAGTGGTCTGCACCTGTATTCCATGTTCAATTCCAAGATGATATGCAGCAGGAAGCTCGTTCGATTCGGGCTCGGGTCCTTGACAGCTCCTTCGAACTTTTTTTCTCCTCATCAATAAATTTGGCTCAGCTATTGGAGTTCAAATACAGTGAAAACAAGACCCGTGGCGGTGGTCCGCACCTGCAATTCATAGCCAGTCTTGAACTAGAATTTATTGCAGCAGGAAGCCTGTTCGATTCGGGCTCGGGTCATTCATCGTTGGCCTCGTTTGTTTTGTTTCTTCCTCTGGCAATAAATTTTCCATTGGACTTCAGGTAATTTTATATGAAGGGAAGGAAGACCCGTAGCGGTGGTCCGCACCTGCACTTCATGTGTTTTTTTCAAGGCTTTGCAGCAGGGAGCTTGTTCAATTCAGGCTTGGGTCACGACCTTCTTCAATTCTTTTTTGTCCCATTCTTACCAATAAATTGCTTGACTTTGTTCTGGTTGAGGTGAGGCTAAACAAGACCCGTAGCGGTGGTCCGCACCTGCCCTCTGTTGCAAAAAATCCGTGGAACATTGCAGCAGGAAGCTCGTTCGATTCGGGCTCAGGTCCTTGACCATCTCTATTACATTTTTTTGCCTGATCTCTAAATTTGACTCAACTTGGATTGAGTTGGTAGGGGGGAGAGGAAGACCTGTAGCGGTGGTCCGCACCTGTGCTCCATGGTGGTATTTGCATATGTTGCAGCAGGAAGCCCGTTCGATTCAGGCTCGGGTCATACTCCCAGTTGTCAGCTTCTTTTTTCTTTCTTTTTTGCCTTGCCTCTAAATTTTACTCAGCTTTGATAGAGTTGGTAGGAGGGAGCGGAAGACTCGTGGCGATGGTCCGCGCCTGCGGTGCATAGCTTTGAGACCGTGCATGCAATTTGTAGCAGGTTGCCTGTTCGATTCGGGCTCGGGTCATGATCATTCATCGGAGTATCCTTTTTTTGCGCTGTCTCTAAATTTTCTTCAACTTGGATTGAGTTACTGTAGGAGGGATAACAAGACCCGTAGCGGTGGTCCGCACTTGCATTCCATACAGATGTTGTGAACCCAATTTAGAGCAGGAAGCTTGTTCGATTCGGGCTCGGGTCATAACAGTTTGCTGCCTCTTCTTTTTTATGCTGCCTCTAAATTTTACTCAGCCTATAGGAGTTCAGATACAAACAAAATAAGACCTGTAGCGGTGGTCCGCACCTGTCCTCTGTGGAAAAGATTTGTAACATTGCAGTAGGCAGCCCGTTCGATTCGGGCTCGAGTCATTCGCTTTGTCATTCGCTTTGTCATTCCACTTTTTTTTCGCATTGTCTCTAAATTTCCTTCAACTTGGGTTGAGTTGGTAGGAGGGATAACAAGACCTGTAGCGGTGGTCCGCACCTGCGCTTCATGTGTTTTTTTCAAGGCTTTGCAGCAGGGAGCCTGTTCAATTCAGGCTTGGGTCACGACCTTCTTCAATTCTTTTTTGTCCCATTCTTACCAATAAATTGGACTCAATATATGGGGGTTCAATTGAAGGGAAAGCAAGACCTGTGGTGGTGTTCCACACCTGCATTCTGTACAGAATCTTGATGTCATTCCAGTAGAAAGTCTGTTCAATTCGGACTCGGGGCCTTGAACTCTCTTCCACCAAGATTTTTTTCTTCGCTCATCTGTAAATTTGACCCAACATATCAGAGTTCAGATACAAGCAAAATAAGACCCGTAGCAGTAGTCTGCACCTGCACTTCATTGTATTTGTCCACGAGAAGTTTGCAGCAGGAAGCCCGTTCGATTCGGGCTCGGGTCATAGCTGCTCACAAACTTTTTTTCTGCTAATCTCTAAATTTGACTCACTTTAAGTAGAATTTATTGCAGCAGGAAGCCCGTTCGATTCAGGCTCGGGTCATAGATCCCAATTAAGGTCTTCTTTTTCTTTCCTTTTTGCCTGGCCTGTAAATTTACTCAGCCTATAGGAGTTCAAATACAAGCAAAACAAGGCCCGTGGCGGTGGTCCGCACCTGCCTTCATTTGAAGTGTCCGCCAGATGTTTGCAGCAGGAAGCCCGTTCGATTCAGGCTCGGGTCATGGTCATTCACCTGAATATCCTTTTTTTGTGTTGCCTCTAAATTTTTCTCAACTTTGATAGAGTTGGTAGGAGGGAGAGCAAGACTCGTGGCGGTGGTCCGCACCTGCGCTTCATACCTCGCGATCGTTATAAGCTTTGCAGCAGGAAGCTCGTTCGATTCGGGCTCGGGTCACGATCACTTCTTTGATTTTTTTTTCCTCATCTCTAAATTTGCTTCAACTTGGATTGAGTTGGTAGGAGGGAGAGGAAGGCCTGTAGCGGTGGTCCGCACCTGCCTTCATTAGATGCAAATGTAGTTTGCAGCAGGAAGCCCGTTCGATTCGGGCTCGGGTCCTGCCTGGATTTCGGCGTCTTTTTTGCGTTGCCTCTAAATTTTACTCAGCCTATAGGAGTTCAGATACAAGCAAAACAAGACCCGTGGCGGTGGTCCGCACCTGTATTCCATGTTCAATTCCAAGATGATATGCAGCAGGAAGCTCGTTCGATCCGGGCTCGGGTCATTCAGCTGCTTTGGAATATTTTTTCTTTTCCTTTTTCTTACCAATAAAATTAGTTGACTTTGTTCAGGTTGAGGTGAGGGTAAACAAGACCCGTGGCGGTGGTCCGCACCTGCACTCATTAATTGGTTATCATATCAGTGCAGCAGGAGGCCTGTTCGATTCAGGCTCGGGTCATTCTGATTTCGGTGTCTTTTTTGCGTTGCCTCTAAATTTTACACAACCTATAGGAGTTCAGATACAAGCAAAACAAGACCCGTAGCGGTGGCCTGCACCTGCACTTTATAGCTTCGAAACCGTGTATGCAATTTGCAGCAGGAAGCCTGTTCGATTCAGGCTCGGGTCCTGCCTTGATTTCGGCGTCTTTTTTGCGTTGCCTCTAAATTTTACACAGCCTATAGGAGTTCAGATACAAGCAAAACAAGACCCGTGGTGGTGGTCCGCACCTGCACTTATCCAATTTTTGACTGCAGCAGGAAGCCTGTTCGATTCGGACTTGGGTCATTCAGCTGCTTTGGAATATTTTTTCTTTTCCTTGACAATAAATTTCATTGGACTTCAGGCGATTTTATATAAAGGGAAGGAAGACCCGTAGTGGTAGTCCGCACCTGCACTTCATACATTCTTGGCAATGTGGGTTTGCAGCAGGAAGCTCGTTTGATTCGGGCTCGGGTCCTGCCTGGATTTCAACCTTTTTTTTTTTCTTAGATGTATACTGGTTCAAATGAAGGGAAAACAAGACCCGTGGCGGTGGCCCGCACCTGCATTCCATACGCACTTTTTCAACCCAATTTAGAGCAGGAAGCCTGTTCGATTCGGGCTCGGGTCATTATTGTTTCCTTGATGCTTTTTTTCTCACCTCTAAATTTCCTTCAACTTGGATTGAGTTGGTAGGAGGGATAACAAGACCCGTAGCGGTGGTCTGCACCTGCGCTTCATACCTCGCGATCGTTATAAGCTTTGCAGCAGGAGCCTGTTCGATTCGGGCTTGGGTCATTCAGCTGCTTTGGAATATTTTTTCTTTTCCTTGGCAATAAATTTCATTGGACTTCAGGCAATTTTATATGAAGGGAAGGAAGACCCGTAGCGGTGGTCTGCACCTGCCTTCATTTGAAGTGTCCGCCAGACGTTTGCAGCAGGAAGCCCGTTCGATTCGGGCTCGGGTCATTCCCCTATCGTATAAAACCTCTTTTTTCCGTCTTGGTGTAAAATATCTCTCAACTTGTAGGAGTCTGTATGTGGAGAGCAAGACCCATGGCGGTGGTCCACACCTGCACTCTGTACACAAACTGAAGATGGCAGCAGGTTGTCCGTTCGATTTGGGCTCGGGTCCTATGATGTTATCATCGGGTTTCTTTTTTTCATCTTACCAACAAATTGGACTCAACCTATGGGAGTTCAAATACATGCAAAACAAGAGCCGTAGCAGTGGTCTGCACCTGCACTTCATAGGCGATTTCGTGTCAAGGATTTATTGCAGCAGGAAGCCTGTTCGATTCAGGCTCGGGTCATGGTCATTCACCTGAGTATCCTTTTTTGTGTTGTCTACAATTTTTTTCTTCTTTTCCCTCTTGGTGTAAGATATCCCTTGACATATCAGAGTTCTATTAGAGGGAAAACAAGACCCATAGCAGTGGTCCGCACCTGCACTGTGTACCACATCACCCACAATTCTTGCAGCAGGGCTTGTTCGATTCAGGCTCAGGTCATTTGGATTCATCTACAGTTTTTCTTGTTGTTATCAATAAATTTGACTCAACTTATAGGAGTTGATTTGAAGGAAAAGGAAGACCCATGGCGGTGGTCCGCACCTGCACTCTGTTGCAAACAATCTGTGCATTCAATTTGCAGTAGGTTGCCCGTTCGACTCGGGCTCGGGTCATTCATTGTGTCGTTGAAATCTCTTTTTGTTCCCTATTCGTGATGTTAAATTTCATTGGACTTGTGACATACCATAGCGGTGGTCCGCCCCTGCACTCTATTGTTGAGTACTTTCCCCATTGTAGCAGGAGCCTGTTCGATTCGGGCTCGGGTCATAGGTCATCGATTGACAATATTTTTTAAATCTCTCTGTTAATACCTACCTCCATCTCCAGGCATGCAGCACATTGAATGTGTGAATACTCAGACAACTGTTGAGGGTATCCCATCCGAATACACGTAGAACAATTAGCGGGACCTATAGATCTCCAAATCCGAACTCTAGTGTAATGATACCAATAGGATATAGCACTGTAACCTAGATTTAATTGCAGCAGCTTATTTGTGTTCAAAACCGAGGAAAGGAAGACCTGTGGCGGTGGTGCGCACCTGCACTTTATGGAGTTGTTCTAGAAGCTTGCAGCAGGTTGCCTGTTCGATTCAGGCTTGGGTCATTGACCTCCGGGTTGTCAGCTTTTTTCTCTCTTTTGCATTGTCTCTAAATTTTACTCAACTTTGATAGAGTTGGTAGGTCGGAAAGCAAGACCCATGGTGGTGGTCTGCACCTGCGCTTTATGGATGATATTGAATATGTTACAGCAGGTTGCCTGTTCGATTCAGGCTCGGGTCCTAGACATCAGCTTCCCTGCTTTTTTTTTTCTCGCCTAGAAATTACTTGACCTGGTTCAGGTTGAGGTGAGGGTAAACAAGACCTGTAGCAGTGGTCCGCACCTGCACTTCATGTCTAGTGAGTGTGGTCTTTGTACCAGGTTTCCCGTTCGATCCGGGCGCGGGTCATTCCCTTGTTTTTTTGATGCTTTTTTTCTCATCTCCAAATTTCCTTCAACTTGGATTGAGTTACTGTAGGAGGGATAACAAGACCCGTGGCGGTGGTCCACACCTGCACTCCATATCAGAGTATCACCTTTGGATTGCAGCAGGAAGCCCGTTCCATTCAGGCTCGGGTCATTAGGGCTGTCTCCTGCCACTTTTTTTTTTGCCCATGAATTGCCTCGGATGTAGAATGATTCAATTACAGGGAGAGGAAGACTCGTAGCGGTGGTCCGCACCTGCACTCTTTTAATGATTCAAGTGCATTGCAGCAGGTCACCCGTTCGATTCGGGCTCGGGTCCTAGCATATTATCCGTCTTCTTTTTTCTTGCTTTTTTGCCTTACCAATAAATTTGACTCAACCTTGAGGAAAAGGAAGACCTGTAGTGGTGGTCTGCACCTGCTCTCAATAACCAAGGGCAACAGTCCAGCAGGAAGCCTGTTCGATTCAGGCTTGGATCATATGCATCAAACGAGGGTACTTTTTTCTCTCTCTTCTGTTCTTCACAATGTCTCTAGATTTGACTCAACTTGGACTGGTTTTAAGTAGATGGAAAAGAAGACCCGTTGTCTGTTGACTCTTTTTTCTTTCTTTCTTTCTCCTCAACCCTGAAATTAGTTGACTTTGTTCAGAATGGAATGCAGGGAAACAAGACCCGTAGCGGTGGTCTGCACCTGCACCTCATACCTCAATATAAGCTTGCAGCAGGTCACCCGTTCGATTCGGGCTCGGGTCCTAGACATCAGCTTCCCTGCTTTTTTTTTTCTCGCCTAGAAATTACTTGACCTTGTTCAGGTTGAGATGAGGGTAAACAAGACCCGTGGTGGTGGTCCGCACCTGCACCTCATACGGTGGTGGAAGCTTTACAGCAGGAAACCTGTTCGATTCAGGCTTGGGTCATTGACCTCTGGGTTGTCAGCTTTTTTCTTTCTTTTGCATTGTCTCTAAATTTTACTCAACTTTGATAGAGTTGGTAGGTGGGAAAGCAAGACCCATGGTGGTGGCCCGCATCTGCACCTCATGAGGCGTGAAGAATAGGATTGCAGCAGGAAGTCCGTTCAATTTGGGCTCGGGTCCTTGAGGTTTCTTTCCAGCCACTTTTTTTTTTCACCCGTAAATTGTTTGACCTTATTCGTGTTCAATTGGAGGGGAAGGAAGACCCGTAGCGATGGTCCGCACCTGCACTCTATACAAAATTTTGAGGGCATTGCAGCAGGAAGCCTGTTCGATTTGGGCTCGGGTCCTGCCTGGATTTCAACTGCTTTTTTTTTCTCACCGAAAATTTCTTAGACGTACACTGGTTCAAATACAGAGAAAATAAGACCCTTAGTGGTGGTCCGCAACTGCACTCTATTGTTGAATATTTTCACATTGTAGCAGGAGCCTGTTCGATCCGGGCTTGGGTCCTTGGCGTCTCCCTTCTGCCACTTTTTTTTCTTGTCCAGAAATTGCCTCGGATGTGGAGTGGTTCAACTGGAGGGAGGGGAAGACCTGTAGCGGTGGTCCGCATCTGCGCTTCATACGTTGGTGGAAGATTTGCAGCAGGAAACCCGTTCGATTTGGGCTCTGGCCATTCTTTTGTTGCTCATACTTTTTGGGTCATGCCTCCTCCCGTTGTTGTTTTTCTCCTCATCTCTAAATTTGACTCAACCTATAGGAGTTCAGATAAAGGGAAAGCAAGACCTATGGGGGTGGTCTGCACCTGCGCTTTATGTACGATGTTGAATATGGTACAGCAGGTTGCCTGTTCGATTCGGGCTCGGGTCCTTAACCATCTCTATTACATTTTTTCCCCTCCAGCCCAGAAATTGGCTTGGATGTATATTGGTTTCATTAGAGAGAAACAAGACCCGTGGCAGATGGTCCGCACCTGCACTCAATGAGTTCACATTACGCTTTGAGCACGAAGCCTGTTCGATTCGGGCTCGGGTCATTCTATATGACGCGCAAGTACGGCTTTTTTCTCTCTTCTTTTCTTCGCAATGTCTCTAGATTTTGCTCAACTTGGATTGATTTTAAGTAGATGGAAAACAGGACCCATTGTCTGTTGACTCTTCTTATTTTGTTTTGTTTTCTCCTCAACCCTGAAATTAGTTGACTTTATTCGAGTTCAATTAGAGGTGAAAACAAGACTCGTAGCGGTGGTCCGTACCTGCCCTTGATCAATGTGAATATAGATTGCAGCAGGAAGCCTGTTCGATTCGGGCTCGGGTCATAGGTCATCAAGTGACAGTATATTTTTAATCTCTCTCTTAATACCTACCTCCATCTCCAGGCATGCCGCACATTGAATATGCAAATCCTCAGACACCCATTGAGGGTATCCCATCCGAATACACGTAGAACAATTAGCGGGACCTATAGATCTCCAAGTCCAAACTCTATGTAATGATACCAATAAGATATAGCACTGTAACCTAGATTTAATTACAGCAGCTTATTTGTGTTCAAATCTGAGGAGAGGAAGACCCATGGCGGTGGTCCGCACCTGCGCTTTATATCCCACCCCAGAATTTTGCAGCAGGAGGCCCGTTCGATTCGGGCTCGGGTCATGATGATTTACCTGAGTATCCTTTTTTTGTGTTGTCTCTAAATTTTACTCAGCCTATAGGAGTTCAGATACAAGTAAAACAAGACCCATAGCGGTGGTCCGCACCTGCACTCTGTGTAGAACCTTGACCGAATGCATTGTAGCAGGTGGCCTGTTCGATTCGGGCTCGGGTCATTCTTTTGTCGCTCATACTTTTTCCCCCTTCTTACCAATAAATTGCTTGGTTTATTCAGATTGGAATGTAGGGAAAGCAAGACCCATAGTGGTGGTCTACACCTGCACTCCATATCGGAGTATTTTGGATTGCAGCAGGAAGCCTGTTCGATTCAGGCTTGGGTCCTAGCCTATTATCCGTCTTCTTTTTTCCTTTTCTTACCAATAAAATTGCTTGACCTTTATTCGAGTCCACGTCTGAGGAGAGGAAGACCCGTAGCAGTGGTCTGCACCTGCGCTTCATGCACTCGTTGGTGGCAGCTTTGCAGCAGAAAGCCTGTTCGATTCGGGCTCAGGTCCTTGACCATCTCTATTACATTTTTTCCCCTTAACCCTGAAATTAGTTGACTTTGTTCAGATTGGGATGCAGGGATAAAAGACCCGTGGTGGTGGTCCGCACCTGCGCTCCATGTGGGAAGTGTCGGCAAAATTGCAGCAGGAAGCTCGTTCAATTCGGGCTCGGGTGATACAAGCAAAACAAGACCCGTGGCGGTGGTCCGCACCTGCACTGTATAAATAGTTCTTGATTGGTTGTTGCAGCAGGAAGCCTGTTCGATTCAGGCTCGGGTCATTCCTGATTTCCGCGTCTTTTTGGTGTTGTCTCTAACTTTTACTCAACTTTGATAGAGTTGGTAGGTGGGAAAGCAAGACTCATGGTGGTGGTCCGCACCTGCACCCCATATCCGAGTATCGCGTTTAGATTGCAGCAGGAAGCCTGTTCGATTCGGGCTCGGGTCCTAGACATCAGCTTCCCTGCTTTTTTTTTTCTTGCCCAGGAATTGCCTTGGATGAAGAGTGATTCAAATACAGGAATTAGTCTGTTTACGATGCAGCCATTCGAGCCATCTGATGGCTGTTTGGCGTTGCGCAAACTGATGGCTACTATGGCTCAAATGGCTGATAAAATAAAGTCAGTGTATTTTTTTTTCTGCCAGAAAGAGTGTCTGTCAATGAGCGTGTTATTATGCCTGGAGCTCAAGGAATGCTCCTAGACTGTATGAGACCTCCAAATTCACCAACGTTACAGCCGATGTCAGTACCTAGGGCGCGGATCGAAAATTTTCTGTTTTGGGATGTTTCCAAGAATTCCTTATATCTCTGTCAGTTCTTCACGATTCAATAAAAACTAAATAGATCTACTCAGCTAATTCATGCACAATTAGTGATAGAGAGGAACTTGCGAAAATATTATGTATTAGGTAATTTCTGTTTTGGGGCTGTTTTTGCACTGAATACCGTCTAGCATGGTGAGAACATTTCCCTGTGACCTAGAATTTTGGGAGGGAAACGTGTACATGTTATGAAACAAGTGATAGAGCCAGAACTATATGAAATGTCCAGATGAATGTGATCTTGGCAATATCTCTGAAAGCCAAAAACTGCCAAATGTTTTCACTGGAGCTAGAAGGACTGTAACTAAATTATTCTCACTTCTGGCTCTATCACATGTTTTTCAGGTATGCATGTTGTCTCTCCCAAAATTCTAGGTCACTGGGACATGTTCTGGCCATGCTAGACAGTATTCAGTGCAAAAACAGCCCCAAAACAGAAATTACCTAATACATAATATTTTCGCAAGTTCCTCTCTATCACTAATTGTGCATGAATTAGCTGAGTAGATCTATTTAGTTTTTATTTGAATCGATGAAGAACTGACAGAGATATAGGGAATTCTTTGGAAACATCCCAAAACAGAAGATTTTCGATCCGCGCCCTCGGTACTGACATCAGCTGTAACTATTTTGGGCCTACAATCTGGCCGTTATATATGTGAGTGGGACTGAACACCCATACGAGCTGAATGATTCAGAGGCAACTCAATGACTCAAAAATATGGGCAAATATCAAAGCCATTTGAGCCATTAGCCATCAATTTGCGCAATGCCAAACAGCCATCAGATGGCTCGAATGGCTGCGTCGCAAACTCTCTATTACAAGACCTGTGGTGGTGGTCCGCACCTGCATTTCATAGCTTTCTCCCAAAATTTTGACAGCAGGTTGTGCGTTCGATTCAGGCTCGGGTCATCAGGGCTGTCTCCTGCCATTTTCTTTCTCCTGAACCCTAAAACTACTTGGCTTATTCAGGTTTAAATACAGGGACAACAAGACCCATGGCAGTGGTCCGCACCTACACTCTGTTATATTTCTCACATATTGCTGTAGTAGGAAGCCCGTTCGATTCGGGCTCGGGTCATAGGCCAGCCCTTTGAACAATATTTTTAAATCTCTCTCTTAATACCTACCTCCATCTCCAGGCATGCCGCACATTGAATATGCAAATCCTCAGACACCTGTTGAGGGTATCCCATCCGAATACACGTAGAACAATTAGCGGGACCTATAGATCTCCAAGTCCAAACTCTGTGTAATGATACCAATAAGATATAGCGCTGTAACGTAGATTCAATTGCAGCAGCTTATTTTCGTTCAAATCTGAGGAGAGGAAGACCTGTGGCGGTGGTCCGCACCTGTGCTTCATATGTTGTTTCAAAACTTGGCAGCAGGAAGTCTGTTCGATTCGGGCTCGGGTCATTCTTCAGTCGAGTATCTTTTTTTGCTTTGTCTCTGAATTTTGGTCAACTTGCATTGAGTTACTGGAGGGAAAAGACCCTAGTGGTGGTCCGCACCTACATTCTGTTGAGCTAGTACGTAGCACTCTAGTAGGAAGCCCATTCGATTCAGGCTCGGGTCATGTTCATGTATCTGTCACTTTTTTTTCTAGCCCAGAAATTACTCAACTTTGTCCAGGTTGGAATATAGCAAAACAAGACCCATGTGATGGTCCGCACCTGCTCTCAATAGCCGAATTCTAAAGTGCAGTAGGAAGCCTGTTCGATTCGGGCTCGGGTTCTTGGACTCTTCTACAATATTTTTTCTTTTCCGTCTTGGTGTAAGATATCCCTTGACATATCGGAGTTCTATTAGAGGAATTTATTGCAGCAGGAAGCCTGTTCGATCTGGGCTTGGGTCCTTGATGTCTCTTTCCTGCCACTTTTTTTCGAATTGTCTGTAAATTTTGCTCAACATATGGCAGTTTATTTCAAGGGAAAGTAAGACCTGTAGCGGTGGTCTGCACCTACACTCTGTGAGCTACTACATCACACTCAGTAGGAAGCCCGTTCGATTTGGGCTCGGTCCTAGCATATTATCTGTCTTCTTTTTTCTGGCTTTTTGCCTTGCCTCTAATTTTGCTTAACATATGGCAGTTCAAATACAGGGATTACAAGACTCGTAGCGGTGGTCCGCACCTGCACTTCATACCTGTTATAAACTTGCGGCAGGTCACCCGTTCGATTCGGGCTCAGGTCCTTGGCGTCTCCTTTCTGCGACTTTTTCTCCTTGCCCAAGAATTGCCTCGGATGTAGAGATTCAATTACAGAGAAACAAGGCCGTAGCAGTGGTCCGCACCTGCGCTTCATACACTCTTTGCATACAGGTTTGCAGCAGGAAGCCTGTTCGATCCGGGCACGGGTCCTTGACCATCTCTATGACATTTTGCCCCTCCAGCCAGAAATTGGCTTGAATGTATATGAGTTCTATGAGAGGGTAAAGAATACCATGGCGGTGGTCCGCACCTGCCCTCTGTGGTAAAAATTTGTAACATTGCAGCAGGAAGCCTGTTCGATTTGGGCTCGGGTCATTGACTCCGGGTTGTCGTTTTGATTTTGTAGCTTCCCAGTGTAAGTTATTCCTGTTCAAATGCAAGCAAGACAAGACCATGGTGGTGGCCCGCACCTAAACTCTGTTATATTTCTCACATATTGCTGTAGTAGGAAGCCCGTTCGATTCAGGCTTGGGTCCTTCGATATTATTTTCTAACCTTTTTTTTTCCTTGCCCTAAATTATCTGGCCTTATTTGTGTTCAAATACAAGCAAAACAAGACCCATGGCGTGGCCACACCTGCACTCTATACAAATTTTGAGGGTGTTGCAGCAGGAAGCCTGTTCGATTCAGGCTCGGTCCTTCCATCTCTGTCTCCTGCCAGTTTTTTTTCTTGTCCAGAAATTGCCTCGGATGTGGAGTGGTTCAACTGGAGGAGGGAAGACCTGTAGCGGTGGTCACATCTGCGCTTCATACGTTGGTGGAAGATTCAGCAGGAAACCGTTCGATTCAGGCTCGGGTCATTCTTTTGTCGCTCATACTTTTTCCCTTCTTACCAATAAATTGCTTGGTTTATTCAGATTGGAATGTAGGGAAAGCAAGACCCATAGTGGTGGTCTACACCTGCACTCCATATCGGAGTATTTTGGATTGCAGTAGGAAGCCTGTTCGATTCAGCTTGGGTCATATGCATCAAACGCAGGTACATTTTCTCTCTCTTCTTTTCTTCGCAAGGTCTCTAGATTTGGACTGATTTCAAGTAGATGGAAAACAAGACCGTTGTCTGTTGACTCAATTTTTTATTTTCTCCTCAACCCAGAAATTAGTTGACTTGGCACAGTATTAATTCAAGGGAAGTAAGACCTGAAGCGGTGGTCCGCACCTGCGCTTCATACCTCGTTATAAGCTTTGCAGCAGGTCACCCGTTCGATTCGGGCTCAGGTCCTTGGTGTCTCCTTCTACCACTTTTTTTCTTGCCCAAGAATTGCCTCGAATGTGGAGTGATTCAACTGGAGGGAGAGGAAGACCTGTAGCAGTAATCTGCAACTGCACTCAGTTCTCTTTATAGAATTCCAGTAGGAAGCCTGTTCGATTCGGGCTCGGGTCCTTCCCATCTGTCTCCTCCCACTTTTTTTCTTGTCCAGAAATTGCCTCTGATGTGGAGCAATTAAATTACAGCGAAAATGAGACCCGTAGCGGTGGTCCGCATCTGCACTCCATTACAAGTATTCATGCATGCAGGAAACCCGTTCGATTCGGGCCCGGGTCATTCCACTGTTTTCTTGATGTTTTTTTTTTCTTGGCATTGTCTTTGAATTTTACTCAGAGTTGGTAGGAGGAGAGGAAAACCTATAGCGTCTGTCTGCACCCGCACCTGCACTCTGTGAGTGGGGTCTAGTAGTAAGCCCCTCAATTCAGGCTTGGGTCATGCCTCTCCTCCGTTGTTGTTTTTCTCCTCATCAATAAATTGGACTCAACCTATAGGAGTTGATTTGAAGGGAAACAAGACCCATGGTGGTGGTCCGCACTGCTCTCAATTTGAAAGTCACACCTGTCCAGCAGGAAGCCTGTTCAATTCAGGCTCGGGTCATTCGTTTATGCCATCTAAATTTCTTTTCTTCTCTTCGTCTTTAAATTGCTTGACCTTGTGTGGGTTGGAATACAGGACCTGTAGCGGTGGTCTGCGCCTGCACCCTCGTATAGCTTCAGTTGGAAGCCCGTTCGATTCAGTCTCGGGTCATAGCTACTCTCCTTCGAACTTTTTTATCCTCACCCATAATTTGACTCAACTTACACTGAGTTCTATGAGAGGGCAAGGAAGACCAGTAGCGTTGGTCCACACCTGCACTCTATACAAAATTTGAGGGTGTTGCAGCAGGAAGCCTGTTCGATTCAGGCTCGGGTCATAAGCATCATACTCTCAAACTTTTTTCCCTCCTCATCTCTAAATTGCTGACCTTATGCATGCTCAAATGCAGAGAAAATAAGACCCGTTGCGGTGGTCCGCACTGCACACTATAACTGTGGGAGTCTTGTATGCCATTTGCAGCAGGTTGTCCGTTCGATTCGGGCTCGGGTCATTTGTTTATGCCGCCTAAATTTTTTTTCTTCTCTTCGTCTTTAAATTGCTTGACTTGTGTGGGTTGGATACAAGACCTGTAGCGGTGGTCTGCGCCTGCACCCTCGTATAGCTTCAGTTGGAAGCCCACTCAATTCAGGCTCGGGTCATTCCACACTTTTCTTGATGCTTTTTTTTTTCTCCTCATCTCTAATTTGACTCAACATATGGCAGTTCAATATAGTGAAAACAAGACTCGTGGCGGTGGTCCGCACCTACACTATTTCTCACATATTGCTGTAGTAAGAAGCCCGTTCGATTCTGGCTCAGGTCCTTCCCATCTGTCTCCTCCCACTTTTTTTCTTGCCCAGGAATTGCCTCGGATGTGGAGTGATTCAATTAGAGGGAGAGGAAGACCCATGGGGGTGGTCCGCATCTGCACTTCATAGCCAGTCTTTGACTAGAATTTATTGCAGCAGGAAGCCTGTTCAATTCGGGCTCGGGTCATATGCATCAAGTCTTTGAGAATTTCTTTTTGCTTCTCATCTCTAAATTCGACGCGACTCACACTGAGTTAGTAGGAGGGATAACAAGACTCGTAGCAGTGGTCTGCACCTGCATTCCATAGGAAGTTGTTCATCAGCCCGGTTTAGAGCAGGAAGCCTGTTCGATTCAGGCTCGGGTCATATGCATCAAACGCGGGTACATTTTTCCCCTTCTTACCAATAAATTGCTTGGTTTATTCAGGCTGGAATACAGTGATAAAAAGACCTGTAGCGGTGGTCTGCACCTGCATTTCATAACTTTGTCCAATATTTGGACAGCAGGAAGCCTGTTCGATTCGGGCTCGGGTCCTGGCATTCTTGTACCAATATTTTTCTTTTCCGTCTTGGTGTAAGATATCCTTGACATATCAGAGTTCTATTAGAGGGAATTCATTGCAGCAGGAAGCCTGTTTGATCTGGGCTTGGGTCCTTGATGTCTCTTTCCTGCCACTTTTTTTTGAATTGTCTGTAAATTTTGCTCAACATATGGCAGTTTATTTCAAGGGAAAACAAGACCTGTAGCGGTGGTCCGCACCTACACTCTGTTGCAAAGAATCCGTGGAACATTGCAGCCGGAAGCCTGTTCGATTCGGGCTCAGGTCCTTCGGATGTCATTCGGTTTCTTTTTTTTTCCCCACCTCATCTCTAAATTTGTCTCAGCTTGGATTGAGTTGGCAGGAGGGAAAACAAGACCCTTCGTGGTGGTCCGCAACTGCACTCTATTGTTGAATATTTTCATATTGTAGCAGGAGCCTGTTCGATCCGGGCTTGGGTCATTGGCGTCTCCCTTCTGCCACTTTTTTTCTTGTCCAGAAATTGCCTCGGATGTGGAGTGGTTCAACTGGAAGGAGGGGAAGACCTGTAGCAGTGGTCCGCATCTGCGCTTCATACGTTGGTGGAAGATTTGCAGCAGGAAACCTGTTCGATTCGGGCTCGGGTCATAACTTCGTTTCTCCATGATTTTTTCTCCTCATCTCTAAATTTGACCCAACATAGGGGAGTTTATTTGAAGGGAAAGGAAGACCTGTGGCGGTGGTCTGCACCTGCACTCCATATTGATACAGTGTACCACGCAGCAGGAAGCCCGTTCCATCCGGGCTTGGGTCATCATTTGGCGTTGTGCATCTTTGTTTGACTTTTTGGCCCCACTCAACCCAACATATGGGAGTTTATTTGAAGGGATTACAAGACTCGTAGCGTGGTCCGCATCTGCACTTCATGAAGCTCAGATTATTGTTGCAGCAGGAAACCTGTTCGATTCGGGCTCGGGTCATTCCCTGATTTCGGCGTCTTTTTTGCGTTGCCTGTGAAATTTACTCAGCTTGCATTGAGTTACTGGGAGGGAAAGGAAGACCATAGCGGTGGTCTGCACCTGAATTCTGTTAATCTGGTTAGGTTGATCATTGCAGCAGGTAGCCTGTTCGATTCGGGCTCGGGTCATAGTTGTACTCTTTCCTGCCACTTTTTTCCCCCTACCTTGGCAATAAATTGGACTCAACATATCGGAGTTGATTTGAAGGGATTACAAGACCTGTGGCGATGGTCCGCACCTGCGCTTCCTAAAATTTCTCGACGAGAGTGTAGCAGGTCACCCGTTCGATCCGGGCTCGGGTCCTGCCTGGATTTCAACCCTTTTTTTTGTCTCACCGAAAATTTTCTTAGACGTATACTGGTTCAATTGAAGGGGAAGGAAGACCTCTGGCGGTGGTCCGCACCTGCACTTCATAGAGTTGGATTGATGTCTGCAGCTGGTTGCCGCCCGTTCGATTCGGGCTCGGGTCATTCATCAATTCTAGCTTGCATTTTTTTCCCCACCTCATCTCTAAATCTCCCTCAACATATGAGATTTAGCTTGATGGGAAACCAAGACCCGTGGCGATGGTCTGCACCTGCTCTCAATAGCCGAATTCCAAAGTGCAGTAGGAAGCCTGTTCGATTCGGGCTCGGGTCCTTGGACTCTTCTACAATATTTTTCTTTTCCCTCTTGGTGTAAAATGTCCCTTGACATATCAGAGTTCCATTAGAGGGAAAAGAAGACCTGTAGCGGTGGTCCGCACCTACACTCCATATCAGAGTATTTTGGATTATAGCAGGAAGTCTGTTCGATCTGGTCTCGGGTCATAACAACTCTCATGCGAACTTTTTTTCTCCTCATCTCTAAATTTGACTCGACATATGGCAGTTCAGATACAGGGATAACAAGACTCGTGGTGGTGGTCTGCACCTACACTCTGTTATATTTCTCACATATTGCTGTAGTAAGAAGCCCGTTCGATTCAGGCTCGGGTCATTTTCTGGTTCCCACCGATTTTTTTTTTCGTTTCTTGCTCAGAAATTACTTGACTTTGTTCGGGTTGAGATGAGGGAAAACAAGACCCGTAGTGGTGATCCGCACCTGCACTCTGTTGCAAACAATCTGTGCATGCAATTTGCAGTAGGTTGCCTGTTCGATTCGGGCTCGGGGCCTAGACATCAGCTTCCCTGCTTTTTTTTTCTCGCCTAGAAATTACTTGACCTGGTTCAGGTTGAGGTGAGGGTAAACAAGACCCGTGGCGATGGTCCGCACCTGCACTTCATGTCTAGTGAGTGTGGTCTTTGTACCAGGTTTCCCGTTCGATTCGGGCTTGGGTCATGACCCTGATTCTCTAAATTTTTTTTCTTCCAGCACATATTCAGGCTCGGGTCATTATCTATGTCTCAACAATTTTTCCCTCTACTCAGCTTAAATTCCTCCCATCCGAATACAGATGAAAAACAATTACTTACAGATCTCCGGATATTTCATACTTAAAACTTGTCACCAAAATCAATTTCCACCCACACACCTATCCCACCTCGAATACATGCAAAACAAGACCCGTGGCGGTGGTCCGCATCTGCACTCCATATCAGAATGCCATTTTCGATTTATTACAGCAGGAAGCCCGTTCGATTCAGGCTCGGGTCCTAACGGCTTCTTTCTTCATGATTTGTTTGGCTCATCTCTAAATTTGACTCAACATGTGGGGGTTCATCTGAAGGGAAAAGAAGACCTATGTCCACCAGCAGTCACTGCGTTCCCAGGCCGCGGAGACAGACCGTGTGTCCGTGGACGGACGTGTGCCGAGACGTCTCGGCAGACCCTGTCTAGATGACGGCTGCACAGCTTGGTGTCCCTAGACGGCCGTGTGGCGGCCGTCATCTAGACAAACCCTTCCTCCCTGTGCGTCCACGTCGCGACACACCTCCGCATACCTCCGCACACCTCGCCCCATCCTCTGCCTACCTACTGACAATATACGTGCTACCAATTGGCCGCCTGCACTGCCGTATAATATAAATGATTTAATAAAAGCTTATTCCTGAATCCTGATCATGGAGACCTCGTCCTTGCAATGCACGAGTCCTGGTCGGTCGCAGTGGGGCCTTCCTCCGGTCTTTGACCATACCAATAGCTCAACGACGACTGCTGTTACAGTATCTGGATACTGCAACTCAGCTGGCTACTCAGCCAGCAACTAAGACAGTGATTCATTGGCGACATTGCGAATGGTTCCGATGGTAAATCACTATTATATGTGGCCAGGAACACACCGGAGAGCAAGTACATTAGGATCTGAAAAATCATCTCCTCCTATGCGGTAACTGCCATCATCTCTACCCGCCTGCCTACGGGCGAGTAAACAAGGCAGAACACATAATGCGGGTTGCTGCCCGCAGTACCAGCCACGTCCGCGCCGCATCGCGGCAGGGCTTGGAACCCGAGAGTGTCGACTTGTCCATGGGGTCTCAAGTGGTCCACTTTGCACCAGCTTCGGCTTGTAGTGTAGGCATGGAGGAGAGAAAGTTGAGCGGTGAGCTTGCAGTGGAAAGATCTAGAGCGCGACACAGCCTTGGTCAAACATGTACAATCAATCACGGATCTAATCAACAGTATTTAAACAAAGTTGGGGCAAGTCTACTATCGACCACGCGGGCCAGGCTAATTCAGACTAAGCTCGGCAGAGGTAGACACACCTTGTCTACGTGACGGAAGCCCATATTTGTGTCCGCCTGTGCGAGGTGTGCGTCCGCACGGAGACAAACCCTCTGTC